>JAVCKX010124204.1:0-15005 GCA_034780695.1 Lepetodrilus gordensis
TTCAGGTTGTGTAAAAATATGTAACTAAATGTAACTGTGGTTACATAACTATGAGCAGTGTTGGGCAATTCCTTCCAGCGAGTCATTTGACAACTCTTCTTCATGTTTAGCCTACTATGTCTGGTTAATGTCTTCACAGCAGACTTTCCACTAGATATGGCTAGGCCATACAGAGCACTGGCATTGTGAATGGTAGTGCACTGTATAAATGCAGATATTATTATTCTCCTTATTATTATTGTTATTAAATGTTTCTACACAATGCTTTTCACGTGACCATCCCTTTGATATGATGTCTTACCACAGTTGTTGTTTTGCCTGAAACAATTCCCACATTTTTTACAAAAAATAGAAAAGTTTTATGAGGCAATCTCTACTTTTTTAGTGAAAAGCTGATTTTTTTTCTTTCTTTGTTACAAAATAGCAGATATTATTTTTCTACTTTTAATGGCTGATTTGAAGTAGCAAATCAAATGTTATTGCATTTAGGAAATTCTGTAAATCAGTTGAGAGACTATTTTCTTTCTACACAACACTTTGATCCTTCTATTCACTGGAACCACATCTCTTACCTACATGTCCTATGTTGTGCGTTAGTGCAGATTGTAGTGTGTCAGATTACAAACCTGAAGGTCTGGGTTCGAATACCAATTTAACATGCGATGTCTATGGCCATGGTACAGTTATTTCCTTTTGTTCATATGTATCACATGGGTCTTACTTTGACACATCATAATCGCCTACTAGAAACAGGTTGCGAGGCTATTGCTGAAATAGTGTTTATATTGCATTACGCTTCAACCAACTATCCACTCTGGGTTTTTTTCTACCATTTTGGAACACTTTTTTTCTTGAGATGTGCACATCGTTCTGCATAATTTCTTTTACTAACAAGCTTTTCACTGCAAACCTAAGGCATCCACTCAGGATTAGCTTTGATACACAGCATTGTTAGAGATACTGAATGGTTTATTTTGGCTGGATCGGTCATAGACCCGAGTCCAGCTGTTGTGGTAGTAGCTTCTCCTGCATCTGAAACTGGGCAAGATCCGATCAAACTCCCTTTCACTGTTCACTGAAATACTTTGTAAATGTCACAATCTTAATAGTATTTATTTTAAACAGATTCCTGCTGCGACGTAAAACATTAATTCGTCCAATCAATTAAATTAAATATAGTCGTTTCAATGCCACAAAGTCAAATGACTTTTCTGAGTACAATTTCATGTTATATTCAGGACTGTGTTCCACAGTTACAATCGATTATAAGCCCATCGTAAGATTATGATGGTGACTACAACTCTCATCTTATGATAAGTTACAATTGATTGTAAAGATAACAGTGTTGTGGATCACGCCCCTAGTTTTGAACTGAAATTGCAATACAAAATTTGAGCTGAGCATGAATTCATGCGCAAAAATGTTTCATACCATTGGAACCCTATGACATTGGTAGAGCATAATCTCACAAGATATAATTACATAGCCATAGTCAACCTATAAGCTAGGAAAATTTACTACCACATTTTGAAGTAGACCTTGCCCATAAGAGACACAACTCTTCTCAGCACTAAAGGGAGGCTACTCTATGTTGCTTACTTCCCCCCACCAGTGTCCTCTGTTAAAGCTTTGCATGTGGTCATATTGCTTCCAGGGGACTCATATGGTGAGGAAGAAGGCGTGCGGACGCCACCCCCGAGCCCAACCGACAAACAACAGATCACAGGTAGCCACGGAAGCACCTCCATGTTGTCCCATCTGTCACCAATGTTCCTTCCTGTCGCCAGTCTTCCTTCCTTTCCTCACTTCCCTCGCTGTCTGTTCATCGCATGCTAGCATCTGTAGGTCACATTGCCGAGCCAACGCTACCTGGTCCCGAGATTACGACACTTTTCTGAGTACGGATTCATGCTCAACTCAAAGATTTGTTCACAAATTCCCATATGAGCTTGAGCATGAAATCGTACTTATAAAGTTTCGTACTCTTGGAGCTTGTAAGTTGTAGACTGGAGATAATTTTGCTTCGCTAACCTTTCAATTTTACCTTTTAGTTCTAACTATGACCACAACTGGATGTGCACTAGTAATGGTTTTATGGATGAATAGTTTTGTGTTATTAATATTGCAAGGAGGATTCATATTCTGTCCAGTTTTTGTCTTGTGCATTTATTATAATAGTTAGATATTAATAGACATTAATCAGTTTTTGTTATATATTTTTTCTTACTAGCTGTTTTGCATTGTCTTCATTCTAACACGTATATTGGTATGAATTCAGTACATGTACTACAACAAGAACTTTGCTTGCCAATGTTACATTAAATTGTTTCAATTTATTGCTGTTATGATAATTTGTAGTCAATTGTATTTAAAGGTAATAATGCTACCAGCACATGAAACTATTTAATTTTTAACAGAATTAACAAATATTGAGTGTGACATTAGTTAATGGCAAAATTATAAAAATACATTTACAGAATTCTTACCCATGTATGTATCACTGAGTTATAGCTTATTATAGGCATTCCATTGTTTATAGTAAATATATAGCAGTTTATAGTAAATATATAGCAAAGCTGTGCACATTAATACATAATTTCTACTTATGAAATCATGGACAGATGATAGTAAACATATTGTATTCAGATCATCATCAAACTCTATGTCACATAGCATGCCATTCATAGCTTGTTTGCATGTTCAATGACATATTTTATATTTGTATATCTGCCTGTTTGTTGATGGTAGATTGGAATTCATATCTATTTCAGCATGAATATATTCATCAATGCATATGGAACTATATATAAATTATTTTTCAGTTTATGATATTATTTATTTAAACATAAAGAGTGGTTAACATATTTTTTTTTTAGTAATGGCAACATCATTGTTGTCAACTGCGTGTTATCCTTTTTTGCCGATACAGGCAATCGTGGAAGCCTAATAGGAGCTATGATTTCTTCATTCTGTGTCATTTTCTCAAATGTTCTTTCTGTATCCACTCTTGTGTCAATGTTTCTCTTAAATCTCCTGAATTTACACCAGGATGTCTGCTTTCTCAAATCCTTTACTTTCCTACAGGATAAATAATCATGTCGATATATCGGAAGACAATTCTTCCTAGAAAGTATTGTCAAGTGAGACTTTATAAATATTTATTGTAATTTTTTAATATTTTTTTTTAGTTAATAACAAAGCTTAAGTTATGAGCATTTGCTGTTTTTGTGCATGTGTAACAGAGAGGCACAAAATCAAGGATTAACTATTAGTATTACATGATAATCCACACTGTGGGAATATATGGGGTAGCACATCGATCTATGAGACTGAATTTTAAAATTATATTTTTATTGTGTGTTTTTATTATTATTATTTATTTATTTATTTATTTATTTATTTATTTATTTAATTATTTAATTATTTATTATTATTATTATTCTCTGCAATGAAGAACAGTTTCACATGCAAAGAGAAATGTAATGTATTAGTTCTCCCTAGGTAGAAGTGTACATTTAGCCATGACTTATGAGTCTTTTATTTGATGCACATTTACCTACCTCTCATAACTACACCATTATGAGATTGCTGACATACTGTACAAAGTTATGTTAAATCCTAAATCAAATAGATCAATAATTCATTTTACTTGAATTAAGGAATAGGACATTTTATGAAAAAGACACTTAGATTCTGTATTTCCACTACTGCTGCTAATAGTGGAGGAGAGGCATTTCGAAGATGAGGAACAACATGAGGAGGTCACGGAAATTGAGGAGATTTTCCAGATTTCCGAAGATGGGGAAACCTGGAAAACTATCCGCAAACTTACGACCATTACTGCTCAAGGCACCACTGAGCGAGAGGAGGTTATCAAAGGTAGCCCGTGTGTCGTGCTGTCGTTGTCAGATCTTTCTTGCACCTCATTGGCTAGCGTTTCCAGATGGCGCCCAACCCGTGAGGTGTCTTGTATCTCATTGGCTTCTCCTGCCTCGAGGCATTTCCTTAACCTCATTGGCTAGCAGTTCCAGCTCACCTATATTGGGTGGCGGTTCCAGCTCACCTCAATTACTAGCGATTCCGGCTCATCTCATTGGCTAGCGTTTCCATCTCACACGGATATCAGGCTTTAACCCTTGTCACGTGGTGCAACATTCACTGTTCTAGATAGCCTTCACCTTGACGTGCCTCTTACAGATTTGTGCTTGTGGTGTAATGTTTAACATATGATTAACAGTGTGTTTAAGTGCTCGATTCTCACTATGCTTCAGAATTGGTCCTTTTATCATTTTCCATCTACTATTAACTTCTCCATGTTGAGCGGATGTTTCATACTTTCAAGAATTAGTGTGCAGTAAGATTGATACATGTGTACCTTTTCATGAAGCATAATGAGAATCTATTAAAGACCATAATTATGTCAGTTAAACTCTCATTTATTTTCCTTGACTAATTTGTTCCATTTGCATGTATACAAATATGCATATTATGAATGGTTTTATTTTTGCTGTGAATATATGAGCATGAATTCAAAATATGCACTTTGTTTCATTGTTTTGCACTTGTGTTATCCTCAGCTCTGGTATTGAGCAGGAAATCTAACATTTGTATACATGTCCATGTATCATACATACATCTTGTTAGGTAGCATATAAATCTAGTGTGTGAGAATGTAGACAATATGAGTGTTCTACACATTGGTTAAATTTGTGTGCCCTCGCCAACATATAAAGGTTGGCAGCGTATCTCAAGAACTCAACTGCAATTTGGTAGTTGTTGAGAACTTCCCTGAGAGAGGTTTCCTGGGTTGATTATTCTTTTTTAACAGCCTGATAATAAGTAAAACTGTATTACTGCTTGCTGTCATTGTGTAAAGAACACCTTTATAGTGGAATATTGGCGTCACTAAGTGTTGATTCTATGCTATGCTACTTCATATTAATTATACACAGCAGGAGAGATAACCACAGTTTGCTAACATTTTCCCTTTCAGTTCTAATGACATGAACGTTAATGGTTTGTTGGTTAACAGTAAAGCTGATTAACTCTCAAATACAATGTTTATCTAATATAAATATTTAAAACACTGATTGTCTCATAGCCGTAATCTGATCCATCTAATTTTCAATATTACGGGGTGGGATCTAAGAAATACTTTCATGATTAAATAAATGGGATAAATTGAAATGGCACTTCTTTTATTGTTTTCTTTCCTGTGTATTTCAGAAGAGCGCATTGCCCGGACATCAAACGTGGAAGAAGCTGCCGCCCGATTGGCTGCTGAGACTGAAGGAGTTGACCAATCAGAGAGTGGTGTGTAATAGTTTCTTGTGTACCTTTAGACAGGCATCTGGTCAGATGGTTAGCCTGTAGCTTGTGTAACTCTTGTGATTGCCAATATTTACATTGATACTTTTGCTATTTGCTGGAGAATCTCATGCATAGAAGAAGGAAGGCCTGGAGTAGATGGTTTGGCCTATGTTTGATATCATATTGCTGTACAGAAAGTCGTCCTCGGTGCAGTGATTGCTGTTGGTTTCTTATGCTTGTCTGATTTCCTCATTACGCTTGCCAACCTCTTGCATGCTATATTTATAAGGCACAGTTTATGCTGTCTGTTAGTGGGATGGAATATTTGTTTCTTTTCCTCTGGAGCTGCATGAGAGCGAGCACTACACTGCACATTCAGCATGGCTGACTTTGCTTGCCACAGCTGGGTGATGGGGCCTGTGCTAGGCTATGATGGGCCTGTGCTAGGCTATGATGGGCCTGTGCTAGGCATATCATGGACCTGTGCTAAGCTGTGCTATAGGCCTGCGCTAGGCCGTGTGATGGGCCTGTGCTAGGCCATGGTACTTGTTGAAACATGCCAACTCTGAAGAAGTTTCTCTGTTCAGACAGAAGACAAAACCCAGAAACAATAAGATCTTTCGTTGTTCTAATGTATGCTTCTGAAAATATTATTTGCTCATTATAAAAACAGTATTTGTAGTATGCGTTTCGTATAACAATTATCTTTGAAATGTGATTTTAATATTTTTTGAGCATTTAGACTTGCTGCAAAATTCCAATTGATTTGTCAATTTTGAGTTACCAGTGTGCACAGTTTTGTCCAACTGCTTACCTTCAGCCTTGTTTGTCAACAGTATTATTATTATTACTATTATTATTACTATTATTATTATTACATGAGATTCTTCAGCTATTCATGAGACAAGAGATTTTGCACCAATTTCACGTCATTAGTTGCATATAGTCAGTGTAATATATTTGTATCCAAACCACATTTTTTATCATTGTAAAATAATCTAATTTTCTTCCAAACACCACTTTCTCAGTTTGACCATGGTTGATTTATCAGTGAAATGTGCAATGATTCTCTTAGCTCATGGATAAACTTACAACTTGCTCTATTCGCCATGCCATTTTTATTACGTGCAATTTGTTTTATGTTGAGAAATCTATACATTTTATACGGTTGTGAATACACTCTTTTCATCCTTTAACGCTTTTTCGACAACTAATTTTTTTACATAGACATAGCTTTAAAGTAGACGAATATTTCCTAGTCTAATGTTTCAATCTTTAGCTCTACGGCTAGAATGTATCCATGCAATTTTAGCTCCTATTTCTGCCAGTGAATTCTGACACATTTTTAATTGCAGACATTGACTCCTATAACATATTGCTTTGTTCTCCTATATATAAGCCATGTCAAGCTCCTCACTGCCATTTGCTTTGTCTATATTGCCATATGTTTTGTCATTCAATAAATGTCTTCATCATTTAGTTACGTGGTTGTGGTAGTCTTTATTCATTTCAGTACGTTTGCGTATTTTTGTTTCGTTTTTTAATTTTTTAATTTGGTGAAGTTTGTTCAGTAAGCCATCACCGAGAGGCCAGAGGTATAACGTACACGGAGGTTGCCTAGCGACACAGGAGGACAAATGTGTCTCAGCTGTCACGATAACGTCGACAAAGAACGATAGAAATATAATGACGAGTTTGATTCCCAGACATTCAACCAAGGTTATATTTAAAGAGATGACACCACGGTAACACCACACGTAGACTCATCATCACCACACGTAGACTCATCATACATATATACAGCATCATTTCACATAATCATCAATATATCAGTTTGGTCAAGCCCAGATTTAGTTTCCTGCCATGTTCCTAAAGATTAAGACCAGTTCCTGTATCTTTAACCCTCTCCCTGCTGGATTAGTTACAAAACACCGCTCTTTGGGCATCTCCGGCAAGACATTTGTATTCTCGTATCTTTTTATGATTAAGTAGTAAAGTTGGTTGTTATATTTCAAAAATTGTAAAATGGAAACTAGATTTGTGACCAAACTGTCAGGCATCGTGCATTCATCATCTCTGCATGCCTGTCTGTATATCCTGCTTTATCATCATTCTACTCAAACTGTCGATTGTCTTTTGTTTGTGGTTACATCATAAAACATGCAAGCCAAACCCTAACTGTGAGCATATTAGGTCATGAGCTTGCTTTGTAAGTCAGGTTTTGCACATTTCCAGAAAGTTGTGAATGTCTTATTGATACTAATGATTTTGTAATAACATATAAGGAAAATATAAGAAGCTGTAATGAGGAATGCTTAAATTCATCATACGGTAGATGATAGAATACAAAGCTGAGATTTCTATTTCAGTGGAGCCACTGACTTTTTCCTTTAAACTATTCTTCTTTTTACTCATAGTTTATGCTTGTATTAATACATTGTATTATGATAATTGTAAGAAACAGATGTGTTTGGCTTGTATGTTTTATGCTTGGACTGTTTCCATGGTTTTAACCAATATTTACAAAGCTACATCACATATATATCTCTGCGTTTGCTGTGAAGCTATATAAAACTACTCCACTAACCAAGGAATGAAACGCTGCAGACCTGTGTCGGAATTGTAACATAATCACAGTTTCAAGTTGTAAGATTTGAGTTCCTTTTACTAGCTAGCCTTACTAATTCCCTTATTTCACTTGCGTTTGTGTAGCTATAGCTGGAAGCAGCTCCTGCTTTGAACTAGCTCTGTGATTTTATACGTCTGCTCTTGTCTGCATGGTTTGCCTTCTGTCGTCTGCCTTCACAGCCTAAGATGTTCGTAAGTCTATGCTTGGTATACGATATCCTGCAAATTTTCAGACTGGCTCAGGCAAAAAGAAGCTGAAGAGAAACGGCTTCAAGAGCAGGCAGAACAGGCAGAGCTGCATAGGAGGCAGGCGGAGGTGTATCGCCAGGAAGCCGAGGAGCGGATACGACAACAACAGGAGGATGAGAGGAGGAAACAAGAGCAGAAAAATATGGTCGGGGAGACCGATCTTGACGAGGTGGACCGTCTCAGGAAGTCTCAGGAGGATGAGGATGAGAGGGAAAGGCAGGAACTAGATGAGCAGAGAGAGAGGGAGACTTACGATGAAGGAGATGAGTATCAACCTCAGGCAGAAACTGAGGACTACACGCGAGGTCCTACTGCAGAAGCTGGTGAGGACTACACACGAGGTCCTACAGCAGAAGCTGGTGAAGACTACACGCGAGGTCCTACAGCAGAAGCTGGTGAGGACTACACGCGAGGTCCTACAGCAGAAGCTGGTGAGGACTACACGCGAGGTCCTACAGCAGAGACGGTTGAGGTCATCCAGGCGGAGAGGGTATCCAGCATCGCTGCAGGTGGTCCTATGTCACTCGAACCTGAACCAGAAGGTGATACCGCAGAACAGATCATAAGTCCAACATCTGACGGGTCTTACCATGATGGTCCTTCCTCTGTCCCGGAACCGCAGATGCCCATAGGATTTGTTGCCAAGGACCGTCTTACCGACAAGGAGTCTCCCCTGTATGAATATGAACCAGGGTTTGATGAGTTTGTTGACCGATCCGAGGAACATATTGAAATGTTTACCAGCACCGAGACTAAAAACACCAGCCCCACGAGTCCTTCCTTCTATGTTGCTGTCAGTTACCCAGAAGCAGCATCTACTGAACCTGCTAAAAAGCCTGAAGTTCTTGCCGGACTCACAACTATGTCAAGCTCAGAACCAGATGAACCTTCTGAAGGTACTAAGCCACAGAATTAAACTTCCCAAGTTGCCAGAGAGCCTTTGAAGAGACAGGGAGATACTGAACTTTGTCCTTTCCAGAATGAGATATCTCCTTTCAAAAGTTGTTGATGTATTCGAACCAGTACACCTTGCAGCCATCTTGAAAAGCAATACCTTTGCATGTCATCACAACTTTTGATTGAAGCATATCTCAACTAGAAAGCACATATTTTTAAGATTTAACCAGAAATATATTTTTGTGGTGGATTTCTATTGACATATATTGTTTTTTTGAACAGTACTTAAACTTCTCAATGTCACATGCTCCGAGACCACACCCTCGTGGAGTTTTCAGATTGTGGCATCTAGCATGAGCCAAGCTATTTGCATGCAGTTCTGTATAAGTGTTGTATATTCTATTTGGTATTTTCTCCTGCTTTCGGGTATATTGTTTATCATTCATTTTCTCATTCCATGTACTGCACAATTCACACACAGTTTTTGCCTTAAATAGATGCGAAATTGATTTTATTGCATGATGTTGCATAGGCTTGTACATTTCAGTTTGTCCATTTTTTCGCAAATATTATTGTTGTATGTTACATTTTCTTTCAGTTTCACATTTATTGTACACCACATTATACACTTGCAGCAAACAACAAATATTTAAACAAAATCACCTTCATGCATACTTAATCTAAATAACATGCGGTACTCGCTTCCTGGGAAATTGAGATATATATACCCATACCTTGGTTGTCACATACAGGCGTACTCTCTAACACACTATATATTGAAATAGTATGCTCTAACACCCATAATTTGGTATTAGCTGAGAACTAGATATTAAAATTCCAAAATGGTCCAGAGTTGATCCTTCTTCCAACTGTGGAGACAGATCGAGTCTTTATCCAAGATCAGCGTCGTCAATTCAGGTAATTTTCAACATTCAATCAGAACCTTGCCAAAACGCTTCAGCTTTTAAGGTTATTTTGCAATCCTAGAATGAATCAAGACGTCCCTTAAACTTGAAACGCACCTAACACGGACAACACTGGGTCATAACCTACTAAAGACAGATGTCTGTTGTACAACAAACCATATACTGCATAACCGCACCGCCACCCACTAAAACAGCTTGTTGAGAAAGGTTAGAGTACGAACTAATAGTCTCCACAGTCTGCCTGACTTGTCTCGGTGTATTGTCAGTGTAACCATCCAACCTAGGACACTCATTTTGTATCGAGCTTTTCGCACAGGAAAATTACTGTTAGATTTTGCTCGTTTTCCATGTTGTTAACACGATTTAATTATATTGGCGTCGTAAATACAATAGGTAGCTCGCCGTAAAGTTTGCCATCAACACATGTCGCGGTGTTGTTGAGATGTTGCCTGGAAAGGTTTGCTGCTTGGTCAGAGAAATAGGAAAGTAAATCTGCCTCGCCAAGTCTTCATTGAACAAAGTTCACCAAGTTTTGCATGCATATTATTTTTTTTTACTAATAACCCTAGATGTGTTAGTTTTGTGTGTTTGTTTACTTTGATTATTTGCTGTTGTTCCGAAATTTCAGTTTGTGATGTAGAGAAAAAAAAGTCAACTGGAACTAAATTCTATTCACCGATATCAGTCAAATTTAGCTCCCTAACAGAATCTTAACAACAGCAATTTGTCATTAACTAACTCGTTAATAAAACATAATTAGAATGAAGTGTGTGAGATTCTTACCATTCCTACCGCTACCTATAACCACACCCTATTGTATGCTGCTCTACTAGTATCAGTAACTTGACCATTCTCTTAACCTTGGTATGTGTATGTTGTATGATAATTATAACACTATGCTGGTGATGGTATGACCTTGACCCTTTTGAACTTTGACCTTGGTGGTCCCTTGACCTTGGTGGCCTATTACGCTCCTTTTCTGGTCAGAAGGACTTCAAGTCCATTCGAGTGTGGGGGTTGTAGTTGCTAACAGATTTGCGGAGCTTGTGTTTTGGGTGTGGAATTAAAGGAATGCAGATAGTGTAGAATTCTAGCAGTGTTGGAGAACACATTTTATTTCAGTCATCAGTTCAGAACGGAGGTTCAGTCCTGGCATTTGTTTTCACTCGCAAAAATTTCTCTGATTTCCAGTTTTCGATCCTAGTCTTACCTCAGAGGAATCAATGTACGAAGAGATTCTTCCCGACGGTACCAAAGTGACCCATCACAAATATCACCGGCAAGGCAAGAGTATCGGTGAACGAGTCATGGAGCTTGTCGAGGCTGAAGGTGCTATTCGAGAAGAAGTGGAGGTGGAGGAAAATGAGGAGATCCTCCCCGATGGCACGGTCCACCACTTGCATAAGGTTCGCCGACGCTCTGTCAAACATGTACACAAGAAGAGCCTTACATCTGTAGGTGATGATGAAGGTAGTGATGATTTTGAGGAGGTGATTCCTGGTACCCATAAGGAAGATGTAATCGAGACGTTCGTTGAACCTGCCAAATACGTAACAGAGGAGGAGGAGGTGGAAGAGGTCTTGCCGACTGGGGAGACCGTCAAGAGGCATGTTATCATGAATAGAATGGTCCACCACATCAAGACCAGACAGAAGTCATTTGATGAAGAATCTGGCAATGTTGTTGAGGAAGACTATGAGATAGATGAGATAATACCTGGAACCGTGTCTGCCTTCTTGGCCGGACCAGACTCCTCCTCAAGTGATGGCTTTGATGAAGAGGATGAAGATGATGAGGAGGAGGAGGAAGAACTGTCCGGCATTTTGAAAGCAGACATGGGCGAGATACGAGAGGTTCTGGACGACGGCACAATAATTACAAAGAGACTGGTAGTAAGCGAGGAGAAACGTAAGGTCAGATCTAGGTCAGGATCCATCGACGAAACCGAGGAGACGCGAAGAGCGGTAGAAATAGCAGTAACACCGAGCCCTAGGTCAGGTTCTCCCGTAGGAGGTGCATACGATCCTTCAGGTCATGTTGCGGTGGAGACCACTCACAAGGTGGTTCACTTCACAGAGACCCGAGAAGGTGGTATTGTGGACGACACTGTGGAACTGACGGAGGAGATGCTGAGGAAGGGAATCATGAAGCACCAGCAGCACCAGCAGCAGACCTTGCTTGATGACACACCAGAAAGCTTGCAGTCTTTTCACACAGGTAACTTTCAGAAGCCTAGGTAACAGGGTGTTAAGTAGGGCCTAGTTGTGCCAAGAAAGTTGTTGCTCAATAGGGACTGATATGTCTTACCTAGTAGAGTGATCTACAAGTCTTAGATTTACCTCCAGTTAATATGGTAATGATGCATTTATCAATGAATTAAAAAGTGAGCCTGTTCTCAAGGTCTTTAGTCGATTAATGCATGGAAGTGTTTTTGGCTTTGTAATTTGCTCAAGGAAGGATAAGGAATGCATTGAAGGCTGTTGAGAGATGCATCATGCATGAAGTACCATGGAGGTGCTTGTGCACATGTATGATTCTTCAGTTTTGTCCGGGTTTTGAGCCTTGGTTTGTTCAGTGGCAGAGAAGTGTTCTTAGAGTTCTTCGACTAGCACAGTGGTGTTTCTGAAGATCCTGACACTGGTGGTGCATGTTGTACGTTGTTGCCAGTGTGGGACTCGCTCTTGACTAACCTCTTGGGTAGCAGTTCAGTCAGCTGGTAGATCTAGATGTTTTCATTGATGTTTTTTCTCTTGTTGATGAATGGCTTACTACTGATGAATGTCTTGCCTCTGTTGATGGATGATGGTGTGTTTCTTACTGGTTAGATTTATTCATTTGTTGTTTAAGTGTTTTTGGTACAGCACAGGTTTGAAGTGATAGATTTGCTTGTGGTTAGTAGCGCACAAGTAATTAAACTTTAAAATAAGTACGAAAATCACAGTAGATAAGTAAACTACTAACATACTCTTGGCAAACCCAACACTAGTTTAAATAATACCTAGTATAAAGGATATGGCAGATAAGAAGCTAAGTGTTTTACTCAATATGACTGATACAAAGCAACATATATACTCTATATCATTTACTGGGAAAAAGTGTAGTCAAGACATGCTTTACTTATGTGTATGCTTTCAATGGGCTTTTTATTATAAACACTATGCCTACAGCTGATGTAGGCTACAATTAGCCCTTATGTATGTTACAAACTAACAAAACCACAATGCTTATGTTAAGTTTGCCTCGCTACTTTCACAATAACAAACAATTCACGATGCAATCTTGAAACTGATTGGTGGACTCAATGTGGAGTGTTGTTTCTGATTGGCTTTAGAGTTCCGCGAGCTGCCGGACACGGGCTTGGTTAAGCGACATGTTAAGAAGGTTACTTGGCTCCCAGGCCAAGGACCCGAGGAAGGTGGGCACAGCACGTTTTCCTGTGCATCATTCGTGTGGTCGCAGTAATGCTTGCCTTCATAGCGTTACCATAACAACTTAATTCGTGGTTGAATAAGTATTTAACAATGTTCATGTTTACGGAATGAATAAAACAATTAGTTTCAGTTTAATCAGTTGAATAGAGGATATTGTTGTTGAAATTTAACAGTTATGCATAGTGTTTTCTACTAAAATATGTTTGTGTGGTAGTTTATTAAATTTAAGGAATTGATAAAAGTGTGACCATTAAACAGTTGTTGGCATGGACTGTTTCAGCATGTGAAAGAATAGCTATAAAGTAGGTGGGGTTTTCCCTCAAATTATTATATAAAACTAGTCTAATTTACGTTAAATATTAGGATAAAAAAATATCCAGTCAACTCTAAACATGCCAAATGAATAATAAAAAACCCATATTAAGCTAATTTCATCTCTAATAGATAACTGCACTTAGAGAAGTTAGATTAGAATCAAGTATATTCCAGATATGATACGCATGTCAACTTTTATCTGATGCATGCTATTCGTCTTTAATCGTTGTGATATTATTATTTTATTGTGTGTATTTACATTGATTTATTTCCTTTGCTAAGCTCTAGAAGCTTACGCCTACATAAACCTTCCCAATCCTCGTCAGTAGGTAGTCCTCAGCCGCCCCCAAATCACTGAGCCAGAGTTCCCAATCATAGCGAACAGCCGCCTCCATTCTGCTTGTATTTTCAGCGAGTTACGAGAATGGCAAATCTGATACCCCTGTCATTACTGTGACTGAGGATCTCAGCACGCCCCCTGACGAGGATGATTATATATCTTGCTATGGACTAGCCCAAGATTTTGAGGCGCAAGGTCAGCGTTGAGCCCGGCTGCTGCTAGGCGTGGTCACCGACGTACACTTTTGACTGTTTCAGATATCTGCCACATTTTAATTCAGTCTGCTAACTTTCTTATATTTATTTTGAGTTCAGATGCAGTTGTTATCTGTTTCAGGGATTCTTCATCTATTTACTCAACTATTATTTTTTAATACTGTACATTTTAAATTTATTGGTAGGTCAATATTATTTTTTATTTTATGTAATTTTATTACTATTTTATATTCATTTCAATTATATTTTGGTATCAAATTGAATATTTTGCTTGCTGAAGCACTCAAATATTTTGATTTCATATTTTGTTTTTCTATTTCACATACAGATGTACTAATAAATTTTCTGATGATTTTTTTTGCTGCTGAACTAACATGCTTTCTCTGAAACAGTCAAAAGGTAGAAAGGTTTACTGCTCTATGAATACATGTATTTGTATGTCCATGAAGATTGAATTCCACTATGAAATATTAATGTAGATTCCAGTTTCATTTCTTTAACCATTTATTTATCCCTATAAGCTGAGGTTTCAAATTGTTCATCAGATAACCATTACGAAAATATCTAATTGAGTAGGAAATAGGCATAAGACGATAGCCAGAAGAAAAATAAAGTCCATAATTGGTTTCCCCAAAGCCAACTTTTCACTGCTTTTTCTTTTTCCAATTCTCTGCCGCATGTTTAAGTAGATACT
>JAVCKX010124205.1:0-10975 GCA_034780695.1 Lepetodrilus gordensis
TTGCTGGTTTCTGCTGGATAAGGCGATAGTCGACACAGGAGATACAACATGAATTAATACAATAGTATTTATTTTACGAAACATCTGAATGTATGCATGATTGTGGTCTACACCTAGAAACGCACGCACACACACATACAAGCGCGCGCACACACACACACACACACACACACACACTCACTCTATCTCTTTCTTGTTTTTGTTGTTTTCCTCCTGCGTTCTATATCGTTAACGTAATAATCTAAAACTACATCGGGTTCTATTTAAGTCATGCTTCAGCGAATACTCCATTCATTCTGTGAAGAAGGAACTACAAATGCAGTCGATTGGGAATCCATGGCAACTATTAAATAACAGTATATAATAATGTAGGATAATACGTTCGTGCCTTTTTGATGGTAGGCAACATTCGTCTTGAATCCATGATTCTATCTTTGACGTAGTACATCCCTGACCAGGAATCGTCTACACTTATTAGTTTACCAGATCAATACCACTTGCCATCAACGGTCGTCCAGTTTCATAATTAAAACACGAAAATGCAATATATATGTCAAGTCTCTAATATAACTCTTTTGATAATGATTTCCAAAAACTTAATGAAACAAGATATTTCTCGAGCGTTTGTTGCTAATTGGTCTGATGATCATCACTGGGTTGGTACCATGCAGCTAGTGTTGGTCATGCGTGCTGCAGAGTTGCGTGGATTTGTTCTATTATATACCAAATAATATATTCATGTGATCTATTGTGTCTATTCCGGCTATAAACTGTGTCAGTCGTACACCAATCAACCATATTGACAATATATGCGTTAGAGGGTGAGAAAGTTGAACGATAACATGTAAATACATAGCGTTATGGTATTAAATATGCAACAGGCAGATCCTCATCAGATTCTGTCTTATGTATAAAAGT
This sequence comes from Lepetodrilus gordensis, assembly GCA_034780695.1. NCBI lineage: Eukaryota > Metazoa > Mollusca > Gastropoda > Lepetellida > Lepetodrilidae > Lepetodrilus > Lepetodrilus gordensis. Next base: position 919 of record JAVCKX010124205.1, read on the forward strand.
ATTATTCTACGATTGAGCCGAATCCAATTAATATTTCCAATTGTGCAAAGCCTCGATGGTACAAATGACATTTGATGCCAAATTAACGTTTAATATTAAACCCATTACATAAATTGCTGTTCGTGTGGAACTGACCCCAAAACTCGTTAAAGTTCTGACACACATTGTGTTTATATTGAATACAAATCGCGTGATCTATCGCTTGTTACTTCTGGCATGATGGCTATTGGATTTTCATTTAATCAATATCTAGGTTTACCTTCATTAAAATCACCAACACTACAAAGCGATACTTCTCTCACGTAATTACATAGTCCACGCTCTTCCAGGACCAGAGAAACGTTATACAAATACATATAAATAAAATGTCTACGTTAATTCGTTGATTTCGAAATATAATTCAGTTGGGGTGTGTGTGTGTGTGTGGGGGGGGGGGGGGGGGATTGCGCAACCATGGCTTGTAGGTGTCTTCCCTCCAAAGCGACTTGACGTGTTAGGTCATTACCGCGAAAGCGAAAGTCCAAGGACTTTTGAAGATCTATTTTGAAGCCAATAGTAAAGTCATACGACTGACAGTTAATTCTTACCAATATCATGGCAATGCCAACAATATACAGATTTAAATTCGTCCACGTTGTGTTAGAACATGGTAGTTAATGTATAGGTACATGCATACCTAATGTGTCAGTCAAATTGCAAATAGTGTTTCATTAGTATTCTAATGCAAGTTGCACGTTGGTTTATATTATACTTGAAGCATACCCACACATAGTGCATGCACTTACTTTATACTAGAATATCGCGGTGTGCTTGGTGATGTATAGTTCTCGCTGTTTAAAAGCCGTATTATGTATTAAAACTTTTTTTCTCAGTTGTTATCCAGCGATGCTGTCTACTATATCATTTTTGTATTATTCACAGTGTTATCTTAGATGGATGGAGGGTATACGAACCTTTCAGTTTTATAGACACGTTAAATGTATAAAATAACTCAAATAAACCCATTATGTCTGGTTATTTCCATTAATACTGATGTTAATATTATGTTATGGTCTATGGTAGAATTTATATGTTCCATTTCAACTTTATTCAGACATCGTGTGTTAGCAATGATGTCTTTGCAATTGCAATGTATTAGCTATTGGCAGAGATAGTGCTGTGGTCTCTTAGAGACTATAGAGAGTTCTGTGAAACGATGCTCTGATGGCTAGAACTTACCTAGCCAAGAACATGTCATTGATTCGTGCTGTAATTCTGAGATATAATATATTAACATCGATATTCCTTCTGATACTATGACCTTACATCACAGCACGCATGCTTTACCAACAACTCATAGAATAGGTGGAATGAATAACATGAGCGAGTCAACCTTTGAGTCAAAGGATGAACAGCAGCATGCAAAACGGAGTTTATTTAAATGCACGTTACTTTATCAGCAGTCAGAACAGGATACTCTTCCCATGCAACCGCTGCTGAAATGTGCCTTGCATTAGCTGTAGTGATGGTTAATTACATGTTAACGTAACCCATGACTGATCGACCAGTTCGTGTGCACCGGAAACTGGTTATGTCTAGTGTTTGTGGAGTTAACTTACTCTGTGATCAATAGCTGTCTTGATTGACAATTCACAAATTCTTCTAAGTACCATGGTGTTCACCCGCATCCGGTAAAATACATTCATAACTAACCTCTGTCGTTAAATATTAGTTCTGAGAAATTATGCAGTATTTTGTTTCATTCGGGGGAATATTTTGAATATTTCTTTATAGTGATAACGTTCGAGCAAACCGGAAATTATTTTATATATGATGGTTAAATTGACAGCTGTATAACTAAAAGCTAGCAGAAAGGATATTGTCGACAGGCATGTGCATTAAGAGAAGTTCAATTTGCATGCACTCCGGGACTGTGGATGGCGTGCATGCATGCATTCACGCCAATGCTTCCAGGGCAATAAAGCAATACCTTATCATATTCGAGAGGATGTACACTCGTGATTCTTTGGTGTGTCAGAGTCAGAACTTGAAGCCATTTCTTTAACTTATTTACAAAGTATTGTCCCAAGCTGAATGGTTAAAACATTAAACGTTTGTGCATAGTCCATTTATCAGAATGCGTGTGCAATACAATAATGATGCTAAATTATGTGTTTGCTGTCCTTGTCTAGATATCATAGCTGCTGTTTGCGACACACATGAGGTTTTCCACACAACTTCTGTTGGTGCGGTTTGGTGAGATTGATAATTCTGACTTCAGTGTAGATACTTCCACTGAGATGTGTAGCTGTCATGCTAGAATGATTTATAAAGCACCATACAAGCACATGCACTTTGATGCGCATGTTGATTACCCTTTCGCCAGAATGAGGTCACGGCCGCATAAATGCATTACATGTGCGTAGACACACGTACAGATATACGTGCATTCAGGATACGTTAGCCATCTTCAGCCGATGTTAGTTAAATGGTTTTCTGCTATTATCCGCTTTATGAGATTGATATTAACGTGCTATATTGATAGATCAGAGAAGTGCGTATGATCTATTGAATGTTTATACTTGGAATAATATATCACGGTTGAACTGAAGAGGTGGCCCCAGTTTACTTACGAATATTGGTACAGATACCAAAGCTGGACAGAATTATTATAATGGTACATGCCCCTCGATATTGCACATACTGATGGGTATGTTTCGACGAATCAATAAAGTTGTTGAAATGCGTGGGCACATAACGTAAAGAATAGTTAGAAATGCAGTTAGTATTGGTATTTTGTAAAGGACAATTTTCTCAACTATTTGACATTCTGTGAGTACTAGTATTCAGATGTTGACATTTAAAGTGGTAAAATCATATTTACATTGACCACAATGTCATGGTGTCAATACAGACATATTATTACATATTGTGATACCAGTTTGTGCTATTCTAGACATATAATGGATTACTTTCCTAATTAAATATATCTAACATTTACGGCTTTCGCTGAAACATATTGAAATAAATTCTAAATTATGTAATATTGCATGCAAAGACAGTCTTGTCACAAGATGGTCTTTATAGTACACGTCTATAGCGGTGGATATGTTAACCGGTAAGTAACATTAATTTAGATAGCATTGGTTGGAATTATTCCTTATTATTATTACCACTTTATGAAACTTTCTATACAAAAATGCAAAGTGCATATGGCATATTTAGTGAACACAACTTGTATACGATTAATGCATTTATAGTAATAGTACAACAGCCGGTATACACGCACGCGCGCACGCGCTAGTATACACGCACACACACACACACATAATCGTGCATACAGATGGTGCACGATATGTGGTATGCATACACGTGTATATTCTGTGTGAGGCACATTCACTGTATTCTTGACTCATACCTAACTACTAGTATATTAAAGCTTTCATTGATAAAGCCAGCGTACACAAATGACACACTAGTAGTTCCGTTATAAACGTGGAGGTAGTATACGTGTGTCCTACTTCTAAACACACACACAGTATCATATTAATCAACATACACGTAATATCCATGCTGGTTAGCTAACAGGTAATACAAGAAGGTGACTATGGCTTATATCATCGGGCTTGCGAATGCTAGAAAACTGATCATTTGCTTTATTAATAACAAGCGTGTAGTACTGGGGTAAGAGACTCCGATAAGAACTCTGTCTACTAGTACTATTTTAACTAGTCACTTTTTTACTTTGTCATGCTTATCTAACTGCCCCGAAGAGGTATGTACTGGTTCCACACGTGGTGAGCAACGCACCACACAGTCCCCAGGCGGTGTTCTCATCTCTAGTGCCATGTGTTTGGCATCTGATCCCGAGGCAAATCGCCTCCATTGGTATGGCTTTGTTTGCCATCGATCTGCTGACAATTGAAACCGTATGTATCGCCACCCTTCCCTCCGCCTCTCGCCAAGAACCCTCCTCGTGCACAGCATAGCACCACGGGCGAAGGACCGCGCACGAGATGTTGGTCTGTGGATGACATCCACTAGCAGACTGACCACGTGGTCTACTGGCGCCGAGTTCCAGCAGTACCTAATAGGTCCGTTGGAAATAGTTCCAGAGGATTTGTTGGAACACCTGGAGAGGTGAGGTGAGATGAGGAGTTGAGGATTTCACTGACTTGTTTCAAGGAATATCACTAGAACGTTGGACAATGATGAATACAATTAAGAAGTTTGTATGTTGAAGTGTCACTGGAACTTTTACCGACCGGAAATATTCTTCATTTTTGTTTACACGCGAACATTATCAAATACGACGACACCGTGTTTGTGACAATTACATAGGAGAATCTGAGACGTGATAGAAGTTTCTCACTATGGATTGTTAATACATCCATACGTATTTTAATCTTTAAATACTAAATACCTAGAAGAAAAAAGTAGTAGTTTTTGTGGGGAAAACTATGCATCTTTGAAGTTGCGCTCATCTACCAAAGCGGATAGTGAATTCCATCAAGCTCAGAGATTGATCAATGGATAGTATTATAAAAGTTTGATACTTCTCTTGCGGGCTCACACTTCAAGACAAGACAATCCACTACAACAAAATCGTCAACATGATTCAACGGCGTACTGATCCAGCCAAACCATCGAGACGCCATCAGGAGTAATACCCCTGGATCTATAACTCAAACTGTTTGTCAAGTTCCAATCACAAAGGCCGGACACACGGACCATCCCTGGAAGCGGCGGACGTCTAGAGCTTTTATAGGATGTCCATTTACGGCGTCGTTATCGTGAGTCTTCGACGCTAAACCTCTGCTTTATCGTAATTACGTTAAGGTAAGGAGACGATTATCGTGCCATGGCTTTGCTCGTTACGTGTTTGTAATATCAAGTCGAGTAGGCAAAGTGGCTAGGGATTACCACGACAAGAAGGGCAAGGTAAAAGTATACATTCATTGTCAGATATTAATAGTATGTTGGTAAATAGAAGTAAGTCAGAAGTACAGAGGTGAACCGCCGCGTTCTATTAATACGAGGTAGTTTATGAGATAGAGTAAATGTTAAGTCACAGATAAATTCAACTTGTTTACTCATTTTAAATACAAATTGGGTAGACATACGTGGGTATAATTAGGTAGTAATATTGTCGAATTTATTAAATAAATAATTGTTTTAACTTCTCCCATTCATGTGTTAATTATATATTGCTGTCTCTACGATTGGAAATAATATTTACTAACGTACATTTAGTTCTACGTGTCTCTATGCACTCCAGTGTCTGACTATCGACAGACAGACAGACATACAGACAGACAAACAGACAGCCGCTCAGGTAAATAGAACAATCACGTATGGGGCAATTCGATTCCTTTATCTAAGGTCGTCTAGGTTTATGTAGAGAAACAGTGGAACTTGCTTTCTTATTACCTAGTTAACTGTCTTTAGTTCCAATTGGCTACCAGTGAACTGTTTGAGTCAAACAGTACTCAACATTGAGTGTGAAACTATTAAACATTCACGGAAAGTTGCTTCAAGTTGATTTTTTTCAGACGTTCAATCACCTATACTGAGTAGTACCTATTCTTTAAATATTCACAGGAATGAATAGAACATTAGCATAGCATTGACGTCGCGTATGGATGAAATATTGTCCGCCTCTACGTTCAGCGTCACAGCACTCTCACTAAATAACTTAAAACACACATCCTGGTAAACATAATATTCTGAGTGACATCTAAATTGAAAGGTAAATACAAGTCCAAGAAAATAGACAGCTAGATGTACGTACTGTCACAATAGCGGCACTGGATAACTAGACGTTGATACTGTCACAATAGCAAGACTGGACAGCTAGACGTATATACTGTCACAATAGCGGCACTGGATAACTAGACGTGGATACTGTCACAATAGCAAAACTGGACAGCTTGACATGGGAACTGTCACAATAGCAAGACTGGACAGCTAGATGTAGATACTGTCACAATAGCGGAACTGGGCAGCTTGACATAGGAACTGTCACAATAGCGGCACTGAACAGCTAGACGAAGGAACTGTCACAATAGCGGCACTGGACAGCTTGACGTAGATACTGTCACAATAGCAAGACTGAACAGCTAGACGTAGATACTGTCACAATAGCGGCACTGGGCAGCTTGACGTAGATACTGTCACAATAGCGGCACTGGACAGCTTGAGGTAGATACTGTCACAATAGCAAGACTGAACAGCTAGATGTAGATACTGCCACAATAGCAAGACTGAACAGCTAGACGTAGATACTGTCACAATAGCAAGACTGAACAGCTAGACATAGGTACGTACTGTCACATTAGCGAGACTCGGAAACACTAATCAAAACTTGGATAACGTTGACGGGGGATGGATTTGTCCGTTTGTTCGCCAGAGACAGGTGATTACAGCGGTGGTCAGAAGGCCCCGTCCAGTAGGGGGAAGTATTAATGAGATTCAACACGGAGCAGGTCTCGGAGGGCATGAGGTGTAGATAAACAGCAGGCGTAATTAGACAGCAATTGAGAACGTGTAAGCGTTGAGTAATTGGTCTAGTCTGTCGTGGCTTGCGTCAACGACAGGCATTTCATATGACGGATAAGATGACAATATGACGGATAAGAGGACAATATGACGGATAAGAGGACAAATGACACACTGAATATACCGATATCAATAATATCTACTTATAAAAAAAAAGGGATAAAATGACAAGCACAAATTATTTTAGCAGATCAACAATATATTAATCTTGCTGACAGTTAATACTTCTGATGTTTTATATAAGTATATGCATAAAATGCATGTTCGGTTTACATCTAGAAAATAACTAAATTATTCTCTCGTAACAGGTGTACACGTAATTTCGAGAGATCTTGTTCACAACACCCAAGCTGATAAATATAATTGTCCATGCATATGGTGTAGAATCTACATTTTAAATTTCGCAATTATTCAAATAATGTACGCATTTTTTACACTTGAGATTGTTTACCACATTGATAGGTGATGCGAATTATTTGTAATCTTCGGTTACAGGACATAGCTTAATAGTTTGTCGCCATATTGTCTAGTTAATTACAAACTGAAACCTTTCTTACGACGTGTGGACCACCATTTCAGAATCTCTCCAGTGACGTCAGCCGGCAGAACTTCTGCACCATGGAATTATATTTCTGCTGAAGTACAGTGAATTTCATTCCTGAATAATGATCAAAGACGACATTAAATAGCAAGCATATTTTTTCCCTCACATCAATCGGCATTCCCTGGAAATATGTGCTTAATTGAATAACTATATAGATGCTATCACCGAGGGCAGCACCTTAGTTCGCGTGGGCATACAAGCTCGGTGACCTTTGGATGTGAATGCCGTCACTCTTGTGAAGCAATGAAGAGAGTCCTGTTTCAAAGACAACTCTATACAAGAGTGGAAGCTGAATGAGAGTTATCACCACTTAGCGTCCTCGACCCCCCAGCTTTCGGATATTGGCCAGACACTCAATACCCTGTTCCAACTCGAGGCTTCCTTCTCCAAACCCTGCATTCAAAGAGGTTGAATATTTGAAAAGTACCATACCATCGCAAGAAGCATCATGGCGAATGAGTGGCTATTTGTAGTATTGTCGTCTTTGTTTATGCAAACCTCCGTGGTGACTGGCAAGGTACACGTAAAGATAGCTGTTCTTGCTCCAAGCAAGTCTCGGATGTTCTCGATTCATCACGTTAAACCCGTCATCGAATACGTCACCTCGCATTCACGTCATAACCACGCACTCACCCATTCATTACGTTTCAGTGTCAGATTTGGTGATTCCAAATGCAATTCTAAGGATGCACCGATAAAAGCGTTTGATTTTTATATGCACCATGAAGCCGACATATTTATTGGTCCGGTGTGTGATTACAGCTTAGCCCCGGTGGCGCGGTTCGCGCCCTACTGGAATATACCCGTTATTACGCCGGGAGCTTTTGCACACGACTTTGGGACTAATAAGTTCTCAGAATACCCCACCCTGACTCGGGTGGGCGCGACCTTCAACTCCCTAGCCGTGACCTTGATAGACATGCTGCACGAGTTCCAGTGGAAGAGGGTCAAGGTCATATATGACGGCGCGGGGCATTCTGAAGTGGCTCCAAGGTTCTGTTTCCTGGCCGCCGCCGCGTTTGTTCACTACAGCAAACTACAGCGAGTCTCCTATGACTTCCACATATACATGCCTAAAGTCCACAACGTCGCTGATATGCTGAGAGAAGAAGTCGGGACAGATAATGCAAGTAAGTCCATTTTTATAGCTTCCATTAGAGACTTCGAAGCTACTACGTGTATGTGAAATCAGGTTTTTTTTTCTGAATGATACGTCAATCTGGAAGCCTATTCTAGAAACGTTTTTACGATCCTACAACAAATATATATCTTATAGTATGGCTAGGCACTGTTCTTAGGTTAAGAAGGTAAACTTAAGGATAAGAGTATATGATAAAGGTGTACATATATAATAATGTACGATAGTAATTCTACAGATTTATATTGAATAAGGAATAGAAAGTCAATTATGAGTTTAGTGGCATACTCTATAACATAGGCCTATTGGCTCAATATACAGGTGTAGCGTATGAACGACAGTCAGTGTGACTGAGTATACAGGATGCTTCATTAGTAGATGTCTTGTTATTGTGTCCAACATGTGATGGATCAATTTCATTTATTTTAGTTCCGATGACTGACAGTGGTACATACATACACCGTGTACTGCACATGATGATTATTTTTTTCTGACTTTTTGTGATCGTATAATCCTCATGGAGTTGATAATGCTGAATGTGAATGATACCGCAATATTCAGGCATATTGTCTGTCATAATCCAATACTGTATAGCTTAAAGGAAATTATATTTATGTACGAGTTCAGTTAGTCTGGGTATCCTTTCACAAAGCTCTATTCCCAGCTAAGATACGCTCTCTTTGCAGTGTTATCTATCGGCAGCGAGAGCGCTACATGGTATCTTAGTGGATATATAAGAAAGCTTCATGAAATGCTACTCAGATGAGTGCTGCGTTTAACTCTTGCAATGACCGTGGCACGTAGTGTTTGACATATCACTTGCTACCTTCTGAACTATAGCCTGATTAATAGTGATTATATATAGCAGCTATGGACTAATATATGAGACACTGTTGTATGGTTATGTAACGTTAATAACACCACAGACAATCGACATGACGTTGTAGTATGTCATCGTACTGGAGTGGGTGAACATCACGACTACGATGGTAATAATCCATACCTACCACTTTATCTCATACTGGAAATGTTTCGTATTGAGATACAAAACGTATGTCCAATGCGTCCACGTATGTATATGTTCGTGATATGTTATGTATGCCGTGACACTATGGTATATTTCTATGGTTTATAAACGATACTAAGAAAATACATAAACCATAGTAACGTGTTCATTCTGAGTTATGTACTCAACATGTTACCTACTTTACAGTGCAAGTTAAGTCGATACCCTAGTTCTACTGTATACTATGAACGTAACGTACGTTTTGGAATATTTAACGATGTGTATAGATTTGTGTAATAATTTCCGATACCTGTGGTGACATCGATGACGCTGGACTTCAGAGACGTCAATGCATTGACCGGTCCGTGTATTGTATGCTATGTGGTGTTAGACACTATTGGGACCCCTGCTGAGAAGCTTATCAAAGCTGTCCGGAATCAAGATAAACACCATCGTTACTCTGATTTCCTTTACAATGGAAATAGAAATCATAGTTTTGAAATAACGATATGTCGTACACTATATAGATTCGATGGGGTGGTTATTGATGGCTTTAAATAAATCTGGACAATTAAAAGTTGCCATGGATATAATGCTTTATTCCATACGTCGTTATAAATAACATGTCTTATTATTAGTTCAGCCCAGTGATTGTATCGTTAAATATGTGACACAACAGTGTCACATATTATATTATATTATACTATACCAATATTATATTATATTATACTATACCAATATTATATTATATTATATATTATATTATACCAAT
>JAVCKX010124216.1:0-10963 GCA_034780695.1 Lepetodrilus gordensis
GGGAGAGGGAGAGAGAGAGAGAGAGGGAGAGAGAGAGAGAGAGAGAGAGAGAGAGAGAGAAAGGATGGATGAAGAAACGGTATAGAGAGATAGGTTGAAACAGGAATACCTTCAGAGGGAAAGAACTAAGAAAGAAATAGAGAGAGAGAGAGAGAGAGAGAGAGAGAGAGAGAGAGAGAAAGAGAAGGAAGAGAGAATGTATGTAATGTGTATGTTTGTATACAGTATGTGGTGTGTACGTACATAATATGCATGAGCACAACTTGATGCTAATAACTAATATAAAGTACAATTACATTTTCGTCTTAAATTTCTTAGATACCGGATTTTGAATCCGGTTCAAGCATTTCTTCACTAGTTCTATTAAACGCCCGTACCTATAAATAATGCAGGTCATTGGCTGCATGTACACTAGTTTTATTTAATTAAAATCAGTGTTACAATCCACATCTAAAATATGTTTAGACGTTCATACTCAAGACCAACGTAACGTGATGTGCTGAATCTTCGGCTTAAGGGCACAGCAAACACATATCTATACACCATGGACATTTTTTTTTAATACAATACATAGTTTAGTGGTAATATTAAATATAATACTGATTACATAAATAAAGATCATACATTTTATAATCCGAGTAAATAATAATGATAAATGCACTGTATTCCGCAGTTTCCAGTATCAAAATAGAGCCTACATATTTATGCTCACCGCTCTTTCCTTTAATGTGTTAAATACCACGGCTTTTGATGGGGTGTCACCTGCACACACTATAGTGAGGGTTACATGACACCTGTCTTGTAGTACAGTGACACCTGTCTTGTATTCTGTGACACCTGGCTTTTGCTACACGTCAGTCTTAATAATCGCCGCTCACCAGAATTGCAGTTATCTCCTCTTGGGTTGCAGTTGTCTCGTCTTGGATGAAGCGTATGTATTGGGTCCGTCTTGCAAATTGCTCGATAAACATGACTGTCCAATTGTAGTGATTTGACAAATTGGTTTTCTTCTAAGCAAATAGAGAAATCAATGGTTTTGTGAGATGGTGTGTATGGAATTTGGCTGGGAATGTTCCATCATGATAGAACGGTTTATCTGTTGTCTGCTAGGGAGGCAATATACCGTGAAGGTGCATTGGATCTGAAGGGGAAGTCAGTGTGGTGTATGACGCCATGTCATATGGTGATGTTTATTCCCCGGAACCTGACCCGGACTGGTGGTCTATTCCTTGGACCCGGACCCAAGTTCCGGTAATCTGATTGGCTCAAATGGTTAGGGTTACGGTTAGAAAAAAAAAATGTTTGTTCATATTTTGGGTCATGTGAACCAATCAGTTCGCCGGGAATTGGGTCCGTGTCTGGTAAATAGACCGGAAGTCCGGGTTCGGTTCCGGGTCCGGGGGATTAGATCTCACCCATGTCCTACTATTACTGATACGTTCATCGTTTTCCTAATGGTACTGTCTGATTCCAATTGATTGCTTGCCGATACAGATCTAAGTATAACCATCAACATCATCATCCCCAACATCAACATCCCCAACATCAACATCCCCAACATCAACATCCCCTGCCGAATACTAAGGAAGTAAACCATTTACTCCATAGTCTAGCTTTTGAATCAAGTGATAAGTTTACCTAGATGCTGGTGTTCCTTCAAGCGAATTCAGTCTATTCACATTCGCAACAAATATGATATTATTAGACGATATTCTATCTAATATACAAATCTATGTCCCTCGTGAAATAATTATTAGCCTATTTACCATCACTAAATCTCAAGCAAATATAAATGATTTTACTCCAGACAAAGTTGATATTAAATATGGACTATCGTGTAATATCCCATTAATGTCTGCTATGCACGGATACCATATTATATACGTTCAAATCAGTGTTCTGATACTAAGTGATCGCCGTCTATTTATTGACTCTACAATCTCTGGGTTGCCTCGCACTGATGTATCACTGGAAGGGATAAGAGTGGCCCATCTATAAGTTTCGCTGATCCATCTTTATCATTAAGATCCTGTGATGAAGGAGGAGTTGAGGATGCTATGGAGGATTAGAAAGTACCGATTTTGGACGCGCACGTCATCAATAATAGGCTTGCGTAATGCCAATCGGCTATCCTCGGGCTAATTTCCGATACGTCAAGGGGAAGGAACTCGATGTCGTTCCGAGTGGAGTAACGCAGGGAATCCATTATATTGACTGTTGACGTCAGATATTATAGATGGGAATCGAACCCGGGACATTAGAGGGGAGCTGTTGCCTAATCCTGTTGACAAATGAAGTATAATTCAAATAATCTGTCATATTAGTTGCTTATAATTTAACACAGCTATTCCGAATTAAGAATCGCGTATAAAGGGAATGCTGTAGAATTCTATTCGTATGGATGTTTGCCAAATACGATAATATTACCGACTGACTGACTGACTAAGATTGGAGACAAATAAAACACAACCAATCTAGCCACTGTCTCTAGTAGTATGAACCGTAGCTGGGACAGGGAACCAGTTTAGCTAAGCGGCTTACAAACCGCTTGCCTCTTTGAACGCACCCCATATGTTCATACTTACGACCCAATACATTATGTTCTTGCCTATGGTACGACGAGAAGAGTGTGCCTCACATTCTTGTTTCTGATCACTAAGTTACGACGTGACGTACAAGAGAAACCCGGATACGACGACCATGCCCTCCATATTTAGTCGTCGAATATCACTGATTGAAAAAGCACTTGTGTATCGTTTTTCGAAGCTCTCGTATCGACCATAGCGCTCTCGTAAGTCCACGATCTCCATGTATAAGAGATGTCTACGAGAGTCCTTTGGTCTCATAGTAGATACAAGACCTTCGAGAAACGATACCCTCGATACGACGACGATGTGCTCAATATTTGGTCCTCGAATATCCAAAGACCCCCTGACATGAACTACCTCGTGAGTAGGTTCTTGCGCAATAAACACCTGCTTAATCTCACGGTTGCTTCTGATATAAGTATTACGACACGCGATTACCATGTAAATTTACATGTTGTGTCAACAATAGTTCACACACCGCAGTGGATCGCCGAGTCTCACCTTTCCGCAAGTTATCTCGTTGGGGCCAGTTGTGAAGTAAAATATGATACGCAGACGACACCAGATCAAAAGAGCGTCCCTCGATCTTTACCTCCATAGTTCCCCATGTTTCCGCGGGCTGTGTGAGTTCAAAGTAACTCGACACACAGAGCGTGTTCGTTTCAAACACTCGACCAACCCTAGGGTGATGAAATTAGCCAATGACAAACACTCATGATGATACAAGTACCCTTATTGGCTAATTTCATCACGCGACCGTCACTCTATGGTAGGTCGAGTGTTGAATCGAATACGCTCACAATGTTCATAATATAATATAATACATTATGATAATATAATGCATAATATAATACAGGTGTTGGATCGAGCCGATTTCAGTGAATTGGGGTATTACATTTGCAGGTAATAACTTGGTGTGTATATGTATAGTAAACACTTACTTAAGTAGCGACCGACATATTATTCTACTAGATAAAAGTGATTTCGTCATTATGCTATCTCGTTTCTACATCTCATGTTTTCGCTCTGGGCTATATGCTATGTTCAGGTATATACTTTTATTAATTTTATTGAGAAAAGAAATAACTCTCTGTCATGGCTCACACACGTTCAAAATACATCCTGTTAATAGAAAATGTATAGGCCTACTACAAGAATTACCTGAATTATCTACTAAAGTAATTATGCATTCGTCAGATTATCTTTTCGTGCATATAGAAATTATCAGTTCATAATATAGAGTATATGCTATATAGTATTTAGTGGGTTGTATACTCCCCATGGAGTTGAGAAGGTGAACTGAGTGCACATTGATCCATTGACCGGAGTAAGCATGGATTTGGCGCAATATACATTATTATTATTGTTATTGTTGTTATTATTATTATTATTATTATTATTATTATTATTATTATATTATTATTATTAGTATTAGTATTATTAGTAGTAGTAGTATTAGTATTATTATTATTATTATTATATTATTATTAGTAGTAGTAGTAGTAGTAGTAGTATTATATATTATTATTATTATTATTATTATTATTATTATATTATTATTATTATTATAATATATTATTATTATTATTATATTATTATTATTATTATTATTATTATACTATGGCATATAAATTATTAAGTGTGTGGTATGTACAACGTCCGACAGTAGTCAGTTTTCATTTGATTTGTATCCTAGCTAGTTTATCGTAATTTATTTATAGTTCCTTCCTCGCGGTTATTACCATAGAGATCACTGGTCTAGCCGTGAGTTCAAAATACTACAACTCATTCCTTCAACGATGTTGGTCTTGACATACTGCGTGGAAAGGTATACCCAGTGCCATTGACATTGCTTTACTACAGTCATAAAAATACTTCATCATCCTTTAGGGAACACTTTTGGTCGTGGCATTTGCTTTTTTGCTCTGGCAGTAGCCAACATCAATGAACAGTAATCTTTTCCAATTTCCCAAAGGTCAAAACCCCCAAAGGTCACATAATTGGAATATGGAAAGACTTGTGAATTGGACAAGTTACTACTGAAAATATCAATAAGGAATGGTTCTGAATTATACATTAACCGACGACCTTAAATGCCCTCAAGGGAAGAATAATGTCTTAAAAACAGTGCGCATCGGAAGTGACGACAGCGGAAGTCTCGGGGATGAATTTGGTCCGTATGACCTTGATATCGATAAATCATTTCATAAAAACTTAATCATATCCCAAATGAACCTGTTTCCAATTGTCAATCAGTAAAAGAACTGTCTAGTATCTACTAAAAGAAACTTCCTATATATTTCTTTTCGAATCATCTCAATGAATCCTGGTAACGCTTTTGCTTTTTTCATTGATTTAGTTCGTGAATGCAATGTTTGAATTGGAAATGCAAGTTCCGGTTTCATCCTGAATGAGGATCGAGGAATGTAGCACTAGTCACATTAGATTAGGTTTTTCTTGCACACGCGAATGAATTAGTTCAGTTTAGATCTGTTGCAGAAGAACAGTTGGAGCCTATGGTTTCTTATTAAGTCTTGGAATAATACACGATGACAGATACACTTTCTCTTACTTTTTCTTTACAAATTTGCAACGCATATCGTGTTGTGTTTCTGGTCTCGCGAGACTTGAGTTACAAAATATCACGATGCCAACAAATGACGATATTTTATATCTGAGCCAATGTGATTGGCATACGCACTTGTATGCAACAACAGTTTCTGTATTGTAAATTCGAAATTCAAAGTGACATGCTGAAAACTGTACCTTGGTTTTAACTTACTTCTGTCTATCAGGTCTTTTAGAATTATGTACATATTTTAAGATATCGAATATAAAATGTAGAACTAATTATATAGATATGTATAGCATGTTTTGTGCCCACAACTGTCTTGCAGGTACATTATCATATGTATTCAAAGTCTTTCAGTCATGTTTTTTTCACGTCAGATTTTAAGGAGAACGACACCTCGAGAGTAGTTACCTGTCATTCTTTCCCAGATTTGAACACTTTCTGCTATTATAACCGACATGAAAATGCACTTTACGTAGAAAAGTAATAATCTGCCTTTTCAATTTTACAGGGAGTTTTGAGACACGATTCTGAGCAGACTTGCGAAACGTCAACGAGCACCATTGTTCTGGATATCGATGAACATGCGAGTCTTCGAGTATACAGGGTGGACTTAGAGAAACACAACCAACGCAGATCGTAAGTAATATAATATTAACAGTGCGCGTATGGATATATCTACCAGGGTACCCTTTCACGCATCCTCGAAAACACAAGCCATTATGACTACACTAACCTCCGTCAAATATTTGGTTAGTGTAGTCATAATGGCCTGGGTTTTCGAGGATGCCTTTCAAGGCGCATTCCTATGCATTAGGAAAGCATAGCGCTCTCGTGTCGATCACTGAGATAGAGGATCCCGTGCTCGGAAATGTTGTAACTACAATTGATTGTAAATCAAATTTTCGGAATTCCCTACAAATGTAAATCTGGAGGCATGAACCACTTTTAACGCTACAATAGATTTAGCTAACCATATTCTCAGGTATTGCAGCAATGAAAGTGTTTTTTGCAATGGATGTACTGTACACGTGTAGCGGGTTCCGAAATGTGTGGTTACAATCAGATGTAGATACAACTGTTTTGTACAACGGGCCCCATGTAGATATATACGAATGCACTGTGGTCGTGTGGTAGCTCAATCTCATTAAAATCATATCTCAGCGAGTGTCATATATATATGTTTGAGCGTTAGTTTCGGATCTCATTTTAATGAGACTAGTAGTAGCTGTGAGAGCTTTGTGAAACTGTCCACAGTACACACAGTAGTGTCTTGCCATTACGATCGTGGAAATGTGTCCCCATACAAAATAATAGTTTGAGACCAGTTTACCTTTAGAATGTACGAACTAGTTCAACTTCATTCATTTAAGATTTGAGTTTACTCATGTATCCTGTGTTGCACGGTTTGTTGTGCTTTTCTATTGGTTAGACGTTAATTTCTTGCACTTGTTAAATGAAGCTCTTTTGTTTCCTAACCAAAACTGATGTCACGTCTTTGACCGATTACCCTGCCTCATATACAAGTAGCGGTCATTAATTGATGAACCATTGACCTTGTGTGTATTGACTATAGTAATAACCTCCTTAGCACGCATTCAGCTGAAATCGAACCACATACAGATGTTTCGATTTCGCTTCTTAAAATGCAGATAGCAATTTTCAAAAATGTAATCTATATGTTTATTTTCTGAATGGTTGACGTTTTGAGTAATGGATATCCGCTAGTGTGGGCTCTCGCTGCCTCGTACAATCAGGTCACGTCCATCTATGTTGAACCTGTGTAAAAAAATATATATTTTAACGTAAAAAAAACATCCTCTAACAACGCAAGGCATGTAATTCTAGGTTGAAGGTAATCGGTCGTACATTCTCCGTCAGCCTGTTGTTCGACATGCACCTCTTCTCTGAAACATTTTCGCTACGTAGACTAATTTAAACAATGTGTTCACTCTGGTATACTGGCCCCGTGAGAAAGTCGACACATTTTAAGATTATTTTTTTACCTTCAATTTTGGTCGTGGCTTTGCCATTTGTACATAGCAGTTAAACGAAAATATCTACTATTAATAATGCATTTCCACGGGAGAAAAAAGTGAGATGTCCTGCTAGGTGTCCGGGCTAGGACACCTAACGTGGCTGCTAAAAAAATAAACCAGGACGGTGTCCTGCCAAAATCATGGAACAGTCACATAACTAGTTTTGCTGTGGTCGATTTAATCCATGAATGGAGTGTATGCATCCTCTATAACTCAGTGGCTACCGCTACTTCGTACATTACCATGAAACAACGCGAAATTACATTATCTGTATAAGAATGATGGCTATGCCACCGTGATAACTCATTCAAATTACACCTGAGTTAGATTGAAAAATCTTGTAAAATTTAAAGTTTTTATAACTTTGCGTTCCTTAAATTGTTTTAACAAGCAACATCTTGCCAAGAACGATACGTTGTACATGTATCTGATATTTATCTCATCTTGGGGGGCTGGGGCTGGGGATGAAATGAAGAAATGGGGGTGAGAGAGTTCTGCTACGGATTCACACACGTGGCTGTAGTCTTGTGTTGGTGATACTTTCCGTTGTCAATTAAATTTCGTAGCTGGAAGATGTAAACTGCGGAAAATAGGATGGAAAAAAACCCAACTCTTGCACAGTTGTGCTGAAATTCCTTAACATGCTCCAATATTTTTTTAATGGCTGTTCGACCTATATATATATATAAGTAGGAGTTCATCATATTATGGAATTCAGGTTGTTGAACTGGGCGACTGTTAGATAGGTAACAAATTGAGTCACCAACCTTTTATCCCCGTCCTACCCTATACAAACTGTCAGAGGCTTAGCATGAATATCCTGATCTAATTACTAGACTATTTTCCCACGGTATTCTCGGAGTTCTATGGCATTGGGAGTGTTACCCGCACATATTAGTGTTGCCGGGGTACGTTTCGTCTATATTCCATAGCACTTTCTCCGTTTCTTATATTTTTTTATATTTTGTTCTTTCACTCAGGGGTGTGGGTTTATTATCTGAAAGGAACCCGGAGCGTGACATTGAATGTCAACTTCTTTAATGTATATTATTCAACCTGAATCACGGAATGTGCGTTGTTTACAGTCTACGCATACGACCCGTTATTAACGAACATTACTCAATGGTTGGTACGTTATTTGTATAAGTTTTAATAGATTGTAACGCTCTGTTGAGCCAAAGGGCAAACCAGGTGTTGTGAGATACCAGATATTTATGATAGGTCGCAGTGATTGCATTCCTCGCGTCAATCTTTTTTAGATAGGATGTTTGTCAATACAAGAATATTTACTTAAGGTTTAAGATGGATTACCAGCGACAGTTGCGCAACTACAAGATGTAAAGACTACAGTCAAGTGAGAAAATCCTATGTATACATGTCAACTCCGAGCTGGTTGGACAGCCATTGGTGCATACCCTTGCGTACTCTACACATCGCATATGCAACCAGTTTTACCATATCGTTTTACGCTCGACAGGAAACTCTTAGCGCTGTGGAGAGCTTTGTGAATGAATAATCTCCGACGAAGTCACTCATTCATGATAATTGGAGGGATAGTGCACGCGCTGTAGGTGTCTATAGCGCTCTATACTACAGCTGTCGTCTGCTAGCTGACATTGCTGGGATGTTTTAAATGAGGAGCGGTAACCGGTATACGACAATATATATTCCCTGGAAGTTCCAGTTTAGTTAACAAGGTCCTTGAATCTTCTAAGGTAAGGAATAACCAGTTGATTAATTGTTTCAAGACAGTGTATTCAGCATGTTGGTTTATGGAATTTGTATCAACTTGTAGGCTTATACGGTCGGTGTCCTCGGTGTATATTAAACATGTGTACAGTTTTCGCCTTGTTGGGTTGACATCAGACGGGAGACACTACGGTGAATCATAGGACAGCTTTACCGAGTTCACATGCCTACTGCATACCAAGGGTTGAAAAAAGTTAATTGAATGCTCTAGCTATTTATGATACTTCTTTTTTTTAGAAATGACTCACGTACAGTAGTTATGCTTTCATGATTAGTTCAACAAGCCTTGGACGAGCTTTTATATGTTATGATAGTACTTAGTGACATCTGTCATCTTTGCTGTCAGAGATCCGTTGTCATCCATGTTTTCGATACCCGACAAGTTGTAAAGCAATTGCATGGATATAACCAATCACAATCCACGTTACATTGGACCATATCGAATTTTTATTTAGCATTGCACAATCAATTATCACAAGTAAATATGGACCATTTCGGACTTCTATTTGACAATGCTGTTAATGATTATGGAGTTTAACATTGGTGTGAGAATCTTTCAAACATTTTCGACGAATTTATCAATGTACAACATATTCAAAAGTCATTGTAATACTAGTCGTATTTTCGATATATTCCATATTCATATAATCCTAAATTCCTAATACGTTTAGAGTAGATGACTACACTACTATTAGTAGTTCAATTAGTCGGATATTAGGGATTCAGCGATTCTTACATGAACAAACCTTTTAAGGCCTCAAATGTGAGTGAAGGATATAATGGTGAGCTATTAGTGGACATGTGTACGGAGGGTTACTGGATCTGAGATTAACTGTAATAGATTCATATCCTACTCCTGCTGCTGCTGCTGCTGCTGCTGCTGCTGCCGCTACTTCTGCTGCTGCTTCTGCTGCAGCCGCTACTTCTGCTGCTGCTGCAGCTGCTCCTGCTGCTGCTCATGCTGGTTAATGGTCAGTCGTATCTAAGCCTATGCCTACGGGGAGTCAACGTTCAATGAGTCCAATATCGCGGATCTAGTGCATATGCATCGTGGGCACTCTGTCTTGTAACCATCCATCCGGGTCTAGTATTTCTTGACAGTGATGAACAACGTTGAAGAAAAACCCGAAACAACTCGATATTTCAGATGTAAATGAATCCCTCAGCACTTACACACTATCACTATATCACTATCAGCTGAGCGCATACCTCGTTCTCAGATTAATTCCCCCCTATCGACATCAAAACTCGCTAATCCTCCTCAACTCTCCTTCAATCGCGTTATTGTTCGACAGTCCGTACTCCGTCAGAGTCGCATGAGATCGGCATTTCGATAGTTCCACCTGATAATCATGTCACAGGACTACGGAAATCCATAAAGCACGTCGTAAGCCGATTATATAACTCTCGCTGTGGGTTGGCCGTAGTGTTGTAAAGGTAGTATTTTCCTGAATCATTACCTCAATTAGCCTAGAAGACGTGCTCCTACATACTGAGGACGTCCACGACGCAGTGACAGAGTAACGGAAAGCCACTTATAGGAGCATAGCTGTGCTTCAAATTAGCAGTGGTGTGTCAGTAGGATAAAGAAAGGGAGCGCATACGTGTTGGGAGATCCATAACCACGTAATCAGCTGGTAATCGAGTCTGTAACGGGGATATATACGATTATATGACTGCTTAAGAGACAAGCCCGCATAGCAGGGACTGTTCTTGTGTGCCGTATTTTCCTGGTTGACCAGTTATCATGGTTCAAACTTGTACCCCTGTTGACAAGGTATGTATTGTACGTATTGTGTATCGTTGACAATTAGATGTGTATATATGTTATGCTGGTATTTGCATTTAGATTGGGTGGCGTCAATATTGATAACGTGTATTGACACGGCGTCTTTCACGCAATGGACACGCATAAGAAGTGATTTAGTGCACAGAGAGAGAGAGAGGGGGAGAGAGAATGAGAGGGAGGGAGAGAGAGAGGGAGGGAGAGAGAGGGGAGAGAGAGAGAGAGAGAG
>JAVCKX010124227.1:5000-10961 GCA_034780695.1 Lepetodrilus gordensis
CCATGATGATCACCAATACTCCTTATTCTATGATACCTATATCCAAGAGCGTTTTGTTTTCTTAAGCTTGCATAACTTGTACCCATTCATTTTCTATTGTGAATAAAATATGTTTAAATTAACACTATCTGACGTAGTTCGTTTGTATGATTCAGCTATACATACAGTCAAACAAAAAATACTTCAATTCCGAATTTAGTCGAGCATCATGTCGCAATACCAACGAGATTACGTAGAGTATTTCGAAAGAACCGGAAGCCAAAAGGAACCTAGTCAAGGATAGTTTCCGAATCATTCCTATTGCATCACATTAATTTGACCTTATTATAGACACTTATGACGCACAGGCTTGCATAATATACATTCAGAATGACCTGTTATCGTATATTAAACATTGCATTCGTTATAATGTATAGCGGGTTTTTCCTAACTTGGCACAACGTGTACCTACTCATTTTCTACTGTGAATAAAATACATTTAAAAACTACGTTATGATCAATAAAATGTAGGTCTTGATGAAAAACAATACAATAAATCATTGTATGATATAATTTGAATATTCAGGCTACGCGTAACAGTTAATCCAATAGACAGCCTTGACATCCTCATAATGTAACAGCTAGACACACACAGCTAGCCGTCCTTGCCGTTACCACTGGATGGTTATTCCGACTTTTATCGAGCCAACTGTCTGTCCGAGTATGTGTCTGATTCTGTAACCTCGTTGTTTTAATGTTGCCCCAAAGAACTCCACCAGACTGTGACTCCAATGACTTGCTTAGTGACCCCGTACACCCGGGCTAAGCGGTCATGAGATAGCCTTGTGATATACAGACAATAATCCCACTGCTTTTGATCTGGTGTCGCCCGGATAAGCACAGGAAATGCCAGAACAGACGTCGTTGTCGTCGTCAGAGAAAGCAGCGGGGATGTCGTGATGCATGGATGACAGGCAACCCCGGGGCAGATGATGTGAATGTTCAACGTAAGATGTACAGTGGAACTCGACCTCCAAAGGTTAACGTGATTCAGTGCTACACAGCGCGGGATTGTGTTCAGGGCGAATACAGCTGGATAAAGACAGTCCTGATGCAGGTCTGCTCGCAAGGTTAGGCTCCAACCAAGCTCCAATGCACAAGGTTGTTATTTCAAGAATGCACACCATTAGGCTAACGAGTTTAAACGGGACTTTATCTTCAATCTGAAATACCTACGTAATAGCTGAGGTAAAAGATCAAACGATACGGATTTTCATTGAGGACGATTGACCCAAGACGTCCTCGTATTGTAGCCTTCAGAAAACACGCGAAAAACAACAAGGATCTGGGCATTAATATTAATGGTACTCGTAAGCAGGGCCAAGCCCTGTCTTGTCAAGGAAGCATGTAATTCTTACTTGAGTTTCCAGTAGTTGCGGTGTAAGGAGCTCAATGTATCCCAGGACAGTGGAGATGTACACATGTCTTACATTGAGGATTAAGTCTCAACGACGTCTTTACACGTGTGTCGACGCCGCCTGCACAATGCTATGCACACGACAAACTTTGTACAGATTGCATGTGTTTGCACCCCCCACGAATGTCCATTGATTTGTAAATGTTGATAAGGCCTTCCTCCACTTGGGAGAAGAAACCTCTAGAGTTTGGATTCTGCACTTGACAGAAGTCTCTCCCCGGTCCATGTGGGGTAGTTTGAGATGAAGTTGTTCCTAGTTGCTGGTGGCCTGCCGTAGCGCGTTGTTTACAGCCATCAGCTGAACGATGCATCGCCTTAATAACCCAATAATACTTTGCTGAATCAAGACAAGTTGACCTGGACTGGGTAAATATGTCGATGGATGTCCTTGGAACAATGGTGTTATGTTTGCTCTGCTGTACAATTTGCGTAATTTCACGAAATGCGCTCGTGAATTGTTCCGAGAAATAATTAACATGACGAAGCGAGCGTGTAATTGTTTGTGAAGCCGTCTAGCGTGTCTGGGAGTATCATGCGGACATGATGTTCAATTGTAGCAGTGCTACCTGTCATTAACTGCTTATATACATGACACATTAAATATTGCCTCAACATTGTAATTGTGGTCGTAACGACAACTTCTGGAAGTTTCCGACCGATCGCACCTTCCGTTGGAACATTGTATGGGATCAGACCTCATACGACTCTCGATACTCTATAACACACATTTGAGCCTACAGTAAACACGTGGACACGTTTTCTAATAAGACACATAAGGGAATTTCAGTGATCATTAAACTGATGCGCTTTAATGTAGGATAGTTACATTCTTTCTACGTTATACCTATTTCAAACATTTCTCTGTTAAACTGAATCTATGCAGACTATTGGCTCCATGCTGAATCCAGTAGAAATCGTGGTCTGCGAAAGCGTGCAAGTAACCTGGGCTGATACTGGAATCGTGCATCATGGTGTACATAACCCGGGCTGATGCTGGGCATTATTAAAAGCACCGTCTGGAAACGCATACAAGCAGGTGTAAAG
Source organism: Lepetodrilus gordensis (assembly GCA_034780695.1). Taxonomy (NCBI): domain Eukaryota; kingdom Metazoa; phylum Mollusca; class Gastropoda; order Lepetellida; family Lepetodrilidae; genus Lepetodrilus; species Lepetodrilus gordensis. The sequence goes on from JAVCKX010124227.1 coordinate 7,501, forward strand.
CCCGCCACTCTGCGCACGTGTTTGGAAGAGCAAAACCTGATGAAGCCATCATGTCCCCGTTGACAGGTGCGCGATAGAGAGGGAGTTGACAGGGGGGACCGGCGTTGTGTGGGTCTCGCCCGGGGGTCAGAACCCCCCATGTAGTAGATAAGCCATGTGACAATCCCTCTAAGTTAGATATGGCTTCGGAGAGGTGTCTTCCCGTTAACTACTTTAATGCATAGATTAGTGTCAGTTGAGAGAAGACTTTGCATTCATCGTGGACATTAACGGTAAATACTCATTTGGTGATGGTATTGTCTAGTTATTGGTATGTGGCGCGTGGTGATATGGAATGTTCGCGGAAGTGGTTTTGATTTGTATCGATTGAATAACTAGTTCTGATTGAGCATACCTATTTCCAAGGGCATGGGTTTAAAGAAGGAACATCATATTCCAGATTAAACAGGCAGATGTACAACAACTGGAACTTCCTGAGTAGTGTAAACTATGCTAATGCAATACAATCCATGCAGACACAAAGTGAACTTGTGTTTACCTCTGCAGTCATACGTGCTATGCAATAACCAAACGAATGCCATCATGGTTACGACGACATGTTGGTAGCTTACCGTCTTCCTGGTGGCATATTAGTAGATTATTACGAGTCAAGATTGTATTCTTACCGATTTCTTAGTGAATTACGACCATGACATATAAACATCATGTCCATATCGATGGAGGTGGTACATATATATGATTGCGCATGAAAATGATGTACTTTTAAACAATATTTATTGGAAACACTTCCGGAATCCAGGAACAGCCAACGTGACAATGATTGAGGCAGATGCAAGGGTGACACTTAGGAACAAGCTACGGGCAAACAATCATTGCAACTGTTTTAAGATTGCGTTCAAACGCGCATGCGCGAGTACGGAGCTACCCTCATGGCTGACGGGATGCGGAGAATGTCCTAGAAGTGCCAAAGCGAACCATGATGTCCCCTGATGATGGTCACCCACTGTGATTAGCTCTTACAAGTCGCTGTCCTATCTCAGTGAGTCGTAGGTCACATGCTCCCGTCTCCAGCATCTCGCCTCCCGGACAGGAAGCTGAACACAAGAATTCGCTCTCCTCATTTGAATAGTATCTCAGGGGAGGTCACTCGCAGCGCACACACTTCAGAGTCGACCCGTTTTCGCGGCGGTTTAGCTGTTTGTATCTGATAACACTGTTTGCGATTCCCAGTGTGTGATTAACTACATGAAATGTGAATGGCCTGATTCGGAGGGGAATGGTTTTAAAGAGAGCAGTTCCATCTTACGACAACAAAAACAAAAACAAAAAAGCGCCTCTTGAACACACCATTCTCCTTTAGTATAAGCATGCTCAGTTTACAGCTGTACATCTGTACCAACAACCTTAGACAACGTGAACTGGGGGGACATGGAGAAAGGTCATCATGCAAATACATCAAATTGACCTCAGTGCAGACATACTATAGAGATGAAAGCGTTGTCCTCGTTTGAACTGCAGATATATCGTTGACACATTGATTCTGTTGGCATTGCCTTTTGTGTTTTCATGCTCGTTCCATGATGTATACTAATGTAGACTAATGTAGACTAGTTTGTACATGTGCCTGTAGTTTATAAACTGTGCATTTGACCATCAAATATATCTATAACATTATACTTGTACAAGATTGGACTAGGAGAAGTGATGTTCCTTGGTGTAAATAGTGTATACTATAGTATACCTGCATCTGTAATAGATATACCAGTATGCCTACATGCGACCGAATAATATGCACTCACCTATAACCGTATAGTGTATTGTACAAAGACAAGCATATGCTAGAACACCATAACAAGGGAAGGCATGACCATGATTGTAGATATAAACAGCATTGTCAAAATGGCAGCCATTTGCATTCCGCTTGAGACATAATGAGAACATAGCTACGGGAATTGTTCAAGTGAGGTTTCTATTAAGTTTCCCAAGCAAGCATTCAAACGACTTGAACAACATATTTTAAGACTCTGTAAGGTTTATATAATACGGAAATGTAACATTCTTGGATGTGGCATCATATGTTCTAGATGTCAACACGTATTAGATCTCCAACAATTGGATGGTCTTATCGTTGGATATATTGTAGCTCTTTCTTTGTCGTAACCTGTACACATAATCGTGTCCTATTGTGTAATGTTTGTGGTTCTTTGTGGCATCCAAAGCCTGGTATTTCTACGTTCATGCCCAATTTAATCTACTATCATTTATCCCGAAGACATGACGCTGCAAATCCACATAATTACAGTCAATAATAAAACCTTTAGCTGCATCCATCATACGTTTTAGTCAGTCGACCGACAAAACAGGTAGTATATCACTTTCAACAATGCGAATGCCTATCAAATAGCACATAAATAAAACGCGGACATAAATGCTTGAGCCTACGCTTACTACATGTCTTCTTCTTATCCTCTGTGCATATGACGTCCCCCCTGCACGTTTTAATCTCACCTACAATTGAAATCTCACTGAAGGTTCACAACCCTCAGAGAAGAGATACGACACATTTATCTGATACAAGACGATAGACGGTGATGATAACGTGGGAAATAAATATGCACTTGGAAATACCCAAGTGAGTGCGAGACGACACCATTTGAAAACAGTAGTCCTGATGTGATGATCTGGTGTGGTTTTTTTGTGGGAGGAAACGCCGTAGGAAATGACAAGTGGATGGTAGGGTAAATTCGATGGCTTACTGGGTTGCTAGCGAGGAGATGAATTACATAGGGTGTATAAGTGGTGTATGATAATAACAATGTTGCCGGCTAAATCAAATTAATTCAAAACCAGGGTAGATAAAGACGCATATGAATCAACTGAAAGTGAAAGTAGGAATCGCAAACAGTGCTTTCGTTCCGCAATGCCTGCTCAGGTTGTATAATGATACTGTGAACTGATATAACGTATGTATAACCTACACTAGAGCATATCACCACTAGGTCTTAGAGAAAAGCATCATTACAGTAAATCATCAGTGAGCCACAAGACAGATATGTGGAGGAAATGTTATGGAATATATGGTATGCATATTTCATATTATTAGACGATGGACTTTATTTACTCATTAATCATGGCACTATCATAGAATGCGAGTAGCACTTATACTAAATAAGTATCACCGAGCATGTACATGCATAGGTATAGCATACGCAAGAGAAGCATACTGTGTAGAGGATAAAAGGGTTAGTTTTAACTTTACCTATAAAATATACATGGCTATGTAGGACCCGTCGACGTTATAGGGAATTGTAAATGAGTGGCATTAACTAAATATAACAATATAATAGCTGATAGTGCAATTTAAAATTTTAATTTGAACATGTCTTTCTATGGTTTTGTTCTCTCTGCACTTGTCACGACTCTCCTCTCCATTCCTCTCCTCTCCCCTCCTCTCCCCTCCT
>JAVCKX010124238.1:0-10961 GCA_034780695.1 Lepetodrilus gordensis
GATGGCAACAGCATGACTGACCAATCAGGACAATTTTGAAGTGATGTTATCACCGGGTGAATAACATTGTTATCCACTTGAAGCCAGTATTGGGTGATAAACATTAATTTCACCTTCGGAGGCTTCTCAAGTTATTGGGGAGTATACAACCCAAGCTACCATTTCAAGTGCTAGGTTAAACATTTACAATTCTATCCCATCCCATCGAACCGGGTACCTATTCACAGCTGGGTGGATTGGAGCAGTGTTGATCTACACACTTCACAACATGACAAGTGTCACAGAAGGACACGAGTTAGGCTCAAACTTGGACCTCTGGGTTACCTCTAAAGAACTACTGTGTTCTGCACTATGGAATATTTTCCATTTAAAATACTCTCAGATTAATTTGCCTCTTTTTAGATATCTAGTGGTGGCACATGGTGTGCGTGAATCTTTCACCTTATATTTGTGATGAGCACATGGTGTTTTGAACTCCATATTCACTCACTAATGGTGTTGTGCGTTGCATGGTTGGCCACTCAAGTTAATGTGAAGCATGTTCGCGATCAGCTAGTTCGTAGATGGATGACAAAGAACCTGAGAGTATCTAGGATTTGTTCCTACTCCATACTGAATCACAGGCTGAAAAACTTGTGGTGTCACCTTAGGCAAGTGGCTCTGTTTACTCTGCAGAGGTACCCAGAATGATGACATGGGCACGTGAATGAAAATCTAGCCCCTTGAAAAGCAGCTTGGGTTGTATACTCCCCAGGGAGTTAAGAAGAAAAATGAGAGTACACTTATCCATTGACTGGGGCAATGCGTGAAACTAAAATGAAAGATTCAATGCATATTTATGTTGGGCTTTACCTAAGAGTCACAATTAAAAATATACTTGTTTCCCCTCAGCCGACCATGTACATATATCACAGATGGGTAGGTAGGAGGAATATTTCTACATTTTAAGTATAAAATATAAAGACTGACGTCCTGAAAATAATAATTTACAACTCGCCTTGTCTGATAAAATATTTGGACTCAGGATCATTTTCATCTATTGCCAGTATTGGTCGGGTGAGGGGAAAAAAATTGTTTTTTAATTTTTGCCTTATGCGTATAATTTAACACATGCATATTATTGTTTTAACAGATCACATCGACACTTGATTTGATTTGAGGCAGTGCACACCTGACCAGTCAACATGTCCTTGAACCACAGACAACTCCTGGGACACTGTGTCCGAGTTCTCGACACATATGACAGAGAAATGACGTCATTAGAGGAGCAGATAAACGCTTATCTCAAGCAAGAACAGGTAGCCACACTTTGTTTTAATTACTAATTTGTGCTATAAAACCAGCGCCTAAATTACTATTGATTATTGAATGAGTTGAGGCTTCTGCCGTGAACATATCACACGTAATAATATGGTACAACTATTTACATGTATCTGAAAATTAAACTGTTTTATAGTTAGTTCAAATGTACATTAAACAAACAAAATAATTTACTTAATATGCTTATTTTATATAATGAAGAATGTGTGTGTAAATATTTACAATTTAAATATATCGGTACTGTAACCATAGTGATGCACTGTAACCATGGTGATGCAATGTAACCATGGTGACATATGGTGGTGTATGTACATGTATCTTTCATTCATATTTGTTCTTACTTCTCTCCCCATCTTTGCTTTCCCTTCTCTTTGATCGGTTTTCATTTAAGTTGTAATAACTTGTAACCTATCCATTTCATCTAAAAAAAAAGGTAACCCGAGATGTCCTAATGAGCAGTACTTTTGCTAATCCAGCAGGGAGAGGGTTAAATCAATTATTATTGTATTTGATGTTGAACTGGATTTAATTTTATTTATTCGTTTATTTATTCAGATAACAGATGAGAGTGACAGGACGTTCATTATGGAGGTGTTCTCAGGCTGCGTGAGATACTCCGTTATTATGAAGATAGTCCTAGATGGATTCTATGCTACCGATGGGAAAACTTCTCTCCTCTCTGACCGGTCTCTGTACACAGGTAGATGTCTATTTCGAGCTTAATGGCAGGACATTACCTATTAATAATGTATAGGGTTAATTAGAAGGGGAGCTCACCCAAGCGTATTAAATTAAGTATAATAATTAAGGCTCATTAATAATTATGGATGGTATTTCAGACTGCATATTTGCGTAAAATACTCATTTAAAATGCTCTAAAACCCAATTAAATTAGATATACGATTATTCAATATGTTGAATCGGCAAATTTCCTCTTGTATTCAAATAGGCAAATTGCATGTTCTGCTTGACTAGATCAGCCCTACTAGAGAAAGTACATGTACAACACAATAAGGACAAGTATGGAAATGGTTTACACAAGTGAGCGTACGACATTGTGTTTCTAATGTAAATTGCAATGCATCAATGAAGGCATCAATGCTGTGAATAAAAGTGAAGTTATTGCAGTGATAAGCCTGTTATTTAATTGAATAGCCAATTATAATTGATAGTCCTCTAATTATACCCAATTACCAGTGAATGCAATGAGCACTGTACCCATTTCACTAAACTGTTATCTATACTCAAAAACATTCTTATGATCATACAACAATCTTAATGATTCTTATAATATGACTACGAACTGTTCTTTAGGCTAAGAAGTACATAAAACATTTTGAGAATATGCACCCTGGTATTTCTTTCATTCCCTCATCTTAGAAAATATCACTTGTAACTTCTTAAATTTCACCCAAAAGATATAAATATTCTTAAACTTTATTTAACTGTTGATATTTTTTTCTCTCTGTAAGTTATGTTAAAACATCTTTGCTTTTTTTCATTGTTACGTGTTTGACAATCATAGATGTCATGTAGACAATTGTGTCCAACTTCCCTAGCTGTGAAAATACCTGAAATATTACATATTTTTTTAATGTATAATTTATGTTATCTTCCTCTAGCATTTCCCTGGATGTATGCTAATAGTAATACCTGTTGTCTCAGCCTTTGCCTTAATTTTAACACGTTCAAAAGAATAATATTAAATATAAGCAAATTCTTAACATCTAATGCACACCATAACATTTTTAATTAAAACACAGTAAATTAACATTTCTAATTTTTTTTTTCTATTTGTAATTCCGTAAGAACATATACGCATCCTTATACATGTATTTGCACAAACTGGCATGACTCATTCTGTAAATAGAATTGTCACAAAAGTTTATAATTAAATCAAAGTGATGTATGAATTTTAAGGATCGTGACAGTTCTTTTTGGAAACGCTCACTCAGTGTCTGCTTCCTAGACATGTGAATCTCATATTTATTTATTAACCCTCTGTATGACAAGTTCATGTTGTCACATGTTGAATTGAATTAATTGCTAGGGACCTTGAACCAATTATTTGTTTGTCGCCCTAGTAGTAGGTATGGGAATACTGTTTGTCTGGGAATGCCCTGTATGAAGCAGTGCAACTCTAAAGTAGCCTCAATACCAGTAGCCATAGATTATGTCCACCATTGTTACCGGGGTACTCTTGAAGATAAGCTTAGGCTACCTTATGACCATGAATTTCAGGAGCTACAAGGAGCAATTCATGAAGCTAGACTGAAAATCTTTGGCTATGTCAGAATATAGTTTGCTTCCACTATGATAAAGATTAAACTGATTGTTATATGCTACAATGTATTTGTGGTTAATTCAGAGATGCCAAGTTGAAATGAGTGTGATGAGGGAGATCTCCCTGCTACAGTATGTGAAAAGAGGGAGAATACGCCTTGCCCGAGGCTGCCAAATACATGATTTCCTGCCCTTTTCACTCATATTTAACTCTTTGAAAGAAAAGTGAACTATATTTTAAATAAAAATATTTATATTTTAATCGTTCATGTGTGGATATATAAAAAATATGAAAAATATGCGTAAAAACAAATAAACAAGATAAAACAATTCTTTTGCCGGAGATTGCAAATCAAAAGCTGGAAATCGGGAGATTGATTTATTTTGCTATATTTTCGGGAGATATCCCGATAAATCGGGAGACTTGGCACCTCTGGGTTATGCAGGAAAGTAATTACAATACTAGAATAGCAATTTTCTTGGCAATGGGATGAATTATTATTGATTGAAATTACTCAACGTCTCTGCAGTATTGTTTTGAAAAGTTTTGAGGAAAATTGTGTTTACTTGCTTGTAAACACAATTTTCCTCAAAACTTTATAAAAATTATAAAAATTACAATAAATAACGGGTCATTAACATTAAGATTTTTGTAATTTTTTGTGTCTTTGGTGTCTGTGGAATAAACTATTTGCAATATTCATCTGCACACACTGATGAATGTTCTGTTTTGATATTTCAGTCCTGTGTTACATGGTGTTGTTCAGGCTTGATGAATTGGGACTGTCACATTTCAAGAAATTTATACAAACCCAGAATGTAAATAAAGTGTATAAGGTAAGCTGAAGAGATTATAATTATGTATATTAATATCTGTGAGTCACTTGAATCAGTACAAATGATTAATGTGATGGATTAGTATGGTAATACATTTAAGCTAATTACCCTATTTTTCATTTGTCCAACACTTTTTATGTTACTATTTTGCTCACTTTTTGTCAGTTGATTTAGTAATAAAGTTTCTCATTGAAATTTTCAACTTGGTTGACATCCTTGATGCACAGACTCAGTTACTGCTCTTTCATGCACTATAGCTCTGACCCTGGGCACTGTTCTTATCAGTAAACCCGTTCTGTAAATAGTGTGATGACATGTGTTCTAAATATGATCTATAACAGGAGCAGATCCAGACGTTCAGTTTAGGGGCTAAAAGGCTAATAATTTCATAATTTTAGTTATTATTCTACTTCATTTTTAATGATATAGAACTGTAGTTTCAGCATACATGTCTAAAGATTTGTCAATATCAAGTGTTATAACCAAGCCATACTACAAAATATATGTTTATTAAACAAAATTACTTTGTATTAACGATAGCATAATCAACAGTGTGGATTATGCATAATTCGACGATTGTGACTTCGTCGCCAGATAATGACTTAGCATCATGACTTTGACGTCCTAGGCGGACGAATGCTCATCAGCGGACTGAACCTAAATCAAGTCGTTTTTCGGTAGTTTATCATGATTTATTCCAATAAAATGATTATGTTGAATAATTAGAATAATCCACTCAATACAAGTGATTACGGAAAATGTGTCCCTCGTGAAATTAATGTTCGGAACATTAATTTCACTCGGGAGGGGGTGCACAAACCGGGTGAGACTCACTCCACCCCACCCCATTCCACCCCACCCTGGATCTGCTCCTGTAAGGACATAGACCAAATTCAAACCCATTTAACTTATCTTTTCATCCATTTTCTACACCCGATCATGTAAGCTGCAGACAAGCCCTCTGATTGATTCAATGCATGACCTTTTAATTTTATTCATCATGACCTGAGTAGATCCACACAGTTTTGTTATGACGAAGTACTGAGTCTGCGGGCCTATTCTTGAAACGTTCTTACGATCGTAAGACAATCTTAGCGATTCTTATAGTATGGCTACAAACTGTTCTTAGGCTAAGAAGTTTGTAAGTACGTTTCGAGAATAGGCCCTCTGTTTCTGAGAGGATGCTCATTTATTGGATGACTTTGAAATAATTTCTTGATAACGTTGATGATGTTTCTCATTGCCAGTTTCTCAACTTCTTCCTGCGTACTAAGAACTTGTCCACGTGGGTGAGGGACGAGTGGGCTAAGTTCTACGAACTCTCATTCATCCAGACAATGTTGCTCACCCCTCTACAAAGGTAGGTTATTACGCTAATAAATCGAACATGAGAAAATAATTAAATTTGTAGTTATCCGATTTATTAGAAAAATTCAAAAATTCAAAAAAGATTCATACAAAAGTTCGCTATTCGGTTTGTACGTTTATACCTCGATGAACGTTTAAAAAAATTACAGTCAATCCTTATCAATAAATTACATAACAAATTGGTGAGGAATTATTTGATTTAATAGTCTGACATAACACATTAAAACATTATAACAACAATTAGCTTCAAACTTGCATAAAAGTGAAAATGACATATCGGGGCTATTGATCATGTGACCAAACAATAAGTCGCTTGTTTATATTTGTTCGTCAGCCATAATGTCCTTTCATGTAGTTATGGCATACACAATTTCCCTTAATATCTACAGCATTTTATCGCTCTATTAGTTTGTCATTGAGATCGCTTCAAAATGTCAAAAATACATCATTAGACAAAACATCCAGGCGTGCATTAGGTATGGTTTATATATTAGTAAATACCAATTTACAATTAAATGATTTCACCAGAAGATTAGGCACGTTACCCCAGCCTGTTTTATGGGGGCGATATTAGGTCCTGCCAGTGGCATAAAAGGCTTATTTTCATCCTGTTTTCTGCGGTCGCTCGCGCTACAACCGATGTGGTGCAGATAACTTTGAATATACCATACGGTCACACTATGCTATACATGTGCCATAGTAAGTATAATTAAGTTGATGTACATATTAAGAAAAATATCCAGGAAAGCGTTCATATTTTTGGCGATAATAGACCCGTAAGCAGTATACTACGAGAGTGCTATGGTCTCATAATGGATAAGATGGTTTCATGACCGGCTGCTCCTGAAGTAGCCACTGTAACAGAAGTCGGTTGTATGCAATGACCAGTGATGACCATTGTGATGACCATAGTGATGACCACTGTTGCAGATTCCAGACTGACCTCCAGGATATGCTCAGTCATATGAAGGACAAGATTGACCACAAGATCACACCCAAAAAGAAGACAGTCACCGTCTTAGGTAGAACAACGGATGAACATTTTTTTTATTTGAAAGTGCATTTTCTTTATTTTGATTTACAATTTTGTAACATTTCTAGTAAGGATGTGGTGCCTCATGAATAGTATGTATACTGTATTATTGCTATGATACAATATTAACTAGGCTGGTTATCACATCTAAATGATTTGTATCAGAGATTAAAGGCATAATATCACAGTTGATAGACCTGTATAATTGGACCCAAAAAATTAAATCAGATACTAATTATGCTTGATTTATCTAGCCAAAAGTTGTTATTTACTGATGTACTTATCCCCCAGCACTCAATAGTTATAAAACAAATAATATTTTATATTAAATAAGGGAACGTTCCGCTATTTATCTTGTCATTGATGCAGCATTGTTTTAAGAAGGTAGCATTAGAGTTATGTCCCTTTGCATCATATTATGAAGCCGTTGGCTGTGAAGGTTTGCAGTGAAGGTTTGTCAAACAAACAGCAGTGGAAAGCTTTTTGGTAGTATAAACATAATTTTATATATGTCAAGTGAATGTACTTTGCAGTAATAGCTAAGAACTAGTCCAAAACAACAATAAATATATGTGATATTATGCCTTTAAGGTATGACGCTAATCCATGTCACCAGTAAATATTTTTTGTTTTTCCAGAAGTGAAGCCTTTCAACTTGACACAGCCACAGCCTCGGAGTGTTCCAATTCCTGAAGCAGTAAGTGAACAGTTTTCTAAAAACATATTAATATCAGATTGATATTACTTAATAATATATCAATTTACATTCCCCAAGTAAAGAGTATAATTATTTTCTACCAACAGTGCATGCAATTTCAATTTCCTCCATTCAACCTTTTACATGTTCTTAGATGTGACCTAATCTGAGCTATCTGATTGGATTCTAATGCTGGTCCAATGCCCCAATTGGAAATCTTGTTATATTGACAATGCCTACAGTAATTCAGTATAAAACTTTAAATTTAATTACATGTAAAAGTTTCACACAAGGAATATTACCATCAGACTAGAACCCATATTCAAACATTAACTGAACCCACATACAAGCATTAACTGAACCCACAAACAAGCATTAGCTGAACCCACATACAAGCATCAATTGAACCCACATACAACTATTATAACTGAACTCAAATACAAAATTAACTGAACCCACATACATCCATTAACTGCTCAGGACCAATGTATCCAGTTATGTCTGCAACACAGTTACATTTCTGGATTTTATTGTCTTGGTACAATTATTTCCCCAATGTTAGAGCCGTGTTCTGTGGTGCTTGGGGCCACAGATAAGTATGCATTGATTGCTTTTCTTCAAGCAATGCCTGCCTGGGGTGCCCTACAAGCAGACCAAATAATGCCAGCTCATATTTGTCATGTTGACAATCCTAGCTATTGATCATAGGGCATTAACCTGTTGGCTTTCCGCAAGGACTTGAAAGAATACATGGTCATGTGGCTAGTGAAACCTGCCAGCAAACATGTAGTTTCTGATGGGTAGGATTTGCAACCTTCATTACGCTTCAAATCTAAAAGTTGTCTTAGTTTTCACAATGATATCTCAATATTTTTTTTCTCAGATTTTAGGTTACAGTTCATGATATGCCTGCAGAGTGACTTTTCATCTTACAATTTTGCTTATGATTCATTTCTTTTTTTTAAAAAGGTGGATCAAAATTAGGGGAAATATTAAATGAATGAAATTATTTTGTTACTGCTATCTAACAAGTCAATTTAAGAGCGAAACAATCTTGAAAGCAGCTCCTCAAACAAAACAAAACAAAACTGACTTAGGCCCTACTTGCTAGTTATACTTTTTCCTACAATTAATTTAACCAATCTTAGTACTTGAACATTTTCTTTATTTCAAACTGAACCGCCTAAAATAACATAAAGTAGTGGAACGGTGACCCGTTTTCTCAACAATGAGTTGCTCATCGCTATTAAAACTATATTTATTGTAATATTATTATAATTTTAGCTAACGTCAACATCATAACATTAGATAAAATTGAAATACCGAACCAAGCTGTTGTATCAATAAAGAACTGATCTGTCCACTTTCATATTTGGACAATTCAATTTTTGTTGAATTGTCTTAAATATTATAGGAAATGACAAGGGGGCTGTGCATTTTATGCCACAAAAGTGATGTCACAGCTAGCGGACAGGTAGAAATCCATGTTCAAAAACACATGATGACATTTTTTTATATTCATTTTATTTAAAAAAAATATATTTATATTTATATTATATAAATATCACATAATATCACAGATGGTTGACCTATATAATGGGCAAACGTTTTATTTATCCACCCAAAAGCTGTACTTATTCCCCAACACTCGATAGTTATATAAAAATCATATTTTATTTAAAAAAAGGGAATGTTCCGCTATTTATCTTGTCTTTGATACATCAACTGATCTATGAAGAATATCTAAGAAAACATACCGGTAGTCATTTCACTTTGAATTCTTTGAAAATGTAGTCTTTGAGTTATGCCCCTCTGCATGGATACAATTAAGCAAAAATAAATACGACCACATTCAGGTGGACGACCGCTGGTTAATACATCCAGTTCAAACTATAGAAGTTGTTGCAGTTTCGATTTGTCTTATCATACAGCGGTGGAAAGGTTTTTGGAAGTACAAATATGATTTTATGTATGTCAAGTGAATGTACTTTGCAGTTGTAGCTAAAAACTAGTCCAAAACAACCATAAATCTCAGCTTTCCACCGCTATGTGGTTGACAAATCCCCACAGCAACCCCAAGATAGACAACCTGAACTACCGTATGTGTTTGCTTCATTACGTGTATATATCATGCAAGGGGGACATAACTCTAATGTTCACTCGCCGATTCCTTTATAGACGAGTTGATGCATCAAAGACAAGATAAATAGCAGAACGTTCCCTTTATTCATATAAAATATTAATATTTTGATAACTATCGAGTACTGTGGACTAAGTACATCAGTAAATAACAACTTTTGGGTGGATAAATCAAGCGTAATTAGTCTCAGATCAAAATTTGTTTGTTCATTATACAGGTCTATCAACTGTGATACATTATGCCTTTAATATTGTTGTTTTTTAATTGTTTTAATTATCCACTTTCTCATTTAAATAATTGCTGTATTGAGTTCTGTATACTTATTATTATTGTTATTATCATCATCATCATCATCATCATCATTATTATTATTATTATTTTCAGTTTTCATCTTAACATATATGAAATATTATATTTATATACTATTTTCTTGTTTTACTATTCTAAAACACAATAGATCAACACATTTTTAATTGATATTGAAAGAATTCACAATGGTAGATGTGTATCATTTTGGCGAACATATTTCATAAGCCGACACATTTCCTATTAAATTTGTTTTAAGTTGGAGAATGTCCGAAAAACCTTCCAATAGTTTCGCATGTGGAGCGCATCATCGGCCTGCGGTCTCCAATGCTCTCCACGTGCAAAACTATTGGAAGATGTTCCGGACATTCTCCTACACAGATATATGCATGATAATCAGATGTCCACTATCTAGTACAGCATGTATAAATGGAATCAAGTTGGACAATGTCCGCTGTTGGAAGAGCATAGGAAACAGGCCCCAAGATTACGAAACTTTCTGAGAATTACCCCATACTCAACTCAGAATTTTGTTCATAAAACGTCATGTGACGTCATAGCCTGAGAATGCTGTGAGTCACATGGTGGTTTTGTAATCTCTGGGCCAGGTTAACCTTTGTGAACAAACGGATGATGTTGACACGCAATATACTGTGACATTCTTTCTAAGAACCATCTGGAGACCAGCCATTTAAACACAGACAAATTAACTAGCAGCAGTTAGTAAATTATTCATCCATTTTCTGCAAATTGCAAAATGTCACATTCGGTACATTGATGTTCTTGTTTACGTTCGTAAATTAACTTGTATATCCTATAAACAACTCAAGTTTTTAATTGACTTAAGTCAACAACAAAAGAAACCTATTTTGACCAAGTTTTCTGTATTTGGCTTAGTCAAACTTTATCAAATTTATGTCTAAAACTTCAGACTAATCCAATAAAGAAAACTGAGTCAAAATGTGTCGCAAAGTTAG
>JAVCKX010124259.1:0-10960 GCA_034780695.1 Lepetodrilus gordensis
AGTAGACTACAGGGGGTTGCACTAGATATGTGTCTACCAAACAGCGGTGGAAATGTTTTTGGAAGTACAAACATGATATTATGTATGTCAAGTGAATGTAATTTGCAATTGTAGCTAAGAACTAGTCCAAAACAACCATAAATATCTGTGAAAGTATGCCTTTAATACTGAATTTATTAAACGAGTTGGTAAAACTGATATTGTGCGAGGTTTAATAAATCCAGTATTAAATGACCACTCATGTTAGATCCTCTATATTCAGACACCGATGGGCAATATAGGGTACGATATGGAAATAGACATACGATAATCTCTAGTTATTGAATGGGTTTTATTGCACTCTCAAACTCTATGTTATGTGATAAACTTATAATATTATAATATTGTATGTAGTACTATGTATCATATAACGAAGCCATGTGTAAAATAATATGGTCGTGGTCAGCAGGATTACACTCTATTACATCCAGATTTAAACCTGCTATAATGTTTCATCTGAAACATCCGACTAGTCCGATCACGTATTAACCCTCTCCATGCTGGAGGCAACTGGGGATCCCCTAAAGAGCAATGGTTGTGCCTACTCCAGCAGGGATTGGGTTAAGCGATACATACAGATATGAATATATAGCTAGCAAATGGAAGTTGGCAATACCATAGGACTTATGCAGAAATAACATTCTGGGAAGTTGATATATAGTAATCTCATTTCCTATGTTAGTTTCATTGAAACACAAAAGAGGCAGACCAAGGTTCCTGATACGGACCCATACATTGACAATGCGTGGTAATAAATATATCTATAGCCAGAATGATGAAACATAATTTGACTTTTCTTTACTTTAAAAGTGTATATATTATGTGTTTAAAATAGTCTATGTAATTCTTTCTGTCTTTTTTTAAACGTAGGCCTACATGTTTTTATGAGAGAGAGAGAGAGAGAAGAGAGAGAGAGAGAGAGAGAGGGTGGGGGGGGTTCGCGCTTGAAGATATTTTTAATTTTAACAGAATATATACATACGGTATAACAATGACCTTTTATTCGCCTATATAATAGTATATATTTGCTTACCATCTATTCGACCACTTGTTTTAGAATGAATGAATAAGATATGATAACGCCTTTTTGGAAGAAAGACTATCCGATCATTGTAGTTGGATACTACAAGGGTCCCACTACAAGCTGTCGGTATATATGCCTACTAGATGGTGCTACCACAAATACATTTAAATAAATGTAGCCTATAATGCCGTGATACAAATGATAGGATATGGTAAAAACTGGTTTCCTGTCTCAGATACAAATGATTGTAGTCATGTGACCAACAACAATGCCACCAAGAGGTGTGGTGTCATCAATTGTGACGTCACAGACGTAACGTCACTACTTCAGACTTTTTCAGACTTCAGATTTTTTTACAACTTAAATGGATATTATTATTATGGTCTTTTCTACAGTTATGTGATAAATAGAATCTAACATTCGTGTTCATTCAATACTGAATTTATTACACTTGTCGGTAAACTTGTCGGTAAAACTGATATTGTGCTCGGCAAAGCCTCTCACAATATCAGTTTCACCAACTCGTTTAATAAGTTCAGTATTGAGTGACCACTCATGTTAGATCCTCTCTCTATATATATATGATAATTATTTCAAGAACTAGACCTACTGACGAATAACATTGCTCCATACACATTTACGACGACAGCAATGAGTACAAGTTGTAAGTCGTGATTATATGATAACACGCCGATCACCCAGCTAACAACGTACGAGCGAATCAATATACGCTAGCTATTCACCATATTATAATTACCCACGTGACATCTACAACTTCATGAATGAAATAATAGAAGGCTTTCGAATGACGCTCAACACGGGTAGTTACGGTACGACATGACACAATATACATCAATATAATACCTAGCACAGGAAACGAAACACAAGCTTCCAGTATTTCCGATATGTATGCACGAGATCAGTGATCACGGTTTCCCCCCAATGTGACGTCATAAATCCACGTTTTGTATGGTGGGCAATTCGAGGCATGTATTTATAGATGTCTGCATAATGCAGATGGATTTATGCATGCATGGTCTGGTATTTGTTCTCGTTCGAAGGTGACACGAACATTAGAATAATTTAGATAACAGATATTGTTATTATATATGTATAATTATATTTACGTAAGTGTCATTAATATATCTTGCTCAATGATTAATCAGATTTTGTTAAACAATGTAAATGCTCAATGATTAGTCAGATTTTGTTAAAAATAATTAAAATCCCATTTCCATGGAAGTGCATCTACCTCTACCGGGTACAATAATATATTGTTGGTGATTGGTTAACGAATATAGAATGTTCTATTAAGTCCCATACACATTCACAATACTGACTTTATCATCCTACTACTTTATTATATACATATTTAAATTTGTTAAAGAGTTGTAATGTTTGTATATGTACATTATATTACTCGAATCATATATTCTTATCGTAGATATTTAATAGTACGTGTAATTCAGTCCTGTGGCCGTTATAATGAATATATATTTGTGCGACATACATTTTCTTAAACGATTTTGATTCATTGCGAGGACGGGTCACCATACACTAGTTTCGATCACGTTCCCTCTGTAAACGCTCGTGCTATTTCTAGCCGTTGTCAAGTGGCGTGGCAATGACGTCACACTTTTGTTAGGTTGGAGCTGCGCTGTTATGAGTTTTATTCCCCAGGAAGTAGGTACGCGCTGACTCATACCACTGTGACGAATAGAAGCACTTGCGTAGTTGGGTCAGTCCAATGTACGTGGGAGGGGAGTGGGTGATTATCTGAAAACTGATTTTGTGATGTTATTAACACATCAACAAGATAGTTGGACATCCACATTCAAGACGAACGGTTTTATAATATAAAAATGAATCAAACTGCCGTTTGGAGTTGACAAGTAATAACGTATTTTTTTCCTAGCGTAGTTTGATGTCAATGTTTTCGTAATAACACCTACGTCAGAATATCGGCCATGTTGGGATCTTGTGACGTCATCATCTGAGCAACAAGATGGCTCAAGCTACGACAAGTAAGTTTGACTTCAAAATGGAAAATAGGCAGCATTCGGGATCATTTAGCAGTCGTTCGTCTGAAGACTTTTCCGAGACGAGTTTTGACGGCGAAACCGAGAGCTTGATAGGGTCGGCCACTCACCAACTCGTGCTATACGCCATGACGAAGGGACACTCGATTCACAGTGTGTCACACATGCCCCCAAATCAGTTGTCGGAATTTCTTAGAGATTTTTATGGCAAGGTGAAAACAAAGCTAGACGATGGACCGACCAGGGCAACAGCTAATGCCAGTTTGCGGGACATTCGGCAAGGCCTCCACAAATATTTCCTCAAAGAGACAGGGTATGACATCGTCAAAGATAAAAGTTTTGAAAATGCAAATGCTTGTTACGAGATGGCTGTTAGAATGGGACCTCGGAAATGTCACAGGCTAAGGATAGAGATTGACGACTTGAGGAAAATATACTTCAGTGACGCAATGAAGTTTGACAATCCCGAAACGCTACAAAACAAAGTCTTCTTTGATGTAAACCTGTACATCGTCAACAGGGGGAAAGATTGCATGAGATCGATGACAAAAACTGATTTTGTAGTTGCCACTGAATCGGATGGGAGGCGATGTGTTTGGTTAACCTACCATCCCAAATTCAACATCAAGGAAATGGCAGGGTATGGAGATATTGACCAAACTGGAACCAGGCTTGGGGAGAAAATGCTGGAGAGGCCAGGTAAGATATTGTGTAATATTTCATGATCATAATGCATATGTTGTCATAATTTTTAAGTATTGTGCAACAATGTATCTGAATGAGTTAATCTTATTTAACAACCAGAGCAACCAATCATATTATTCATGTATTGTAATATTATTGCATTGGTTGCTATAGGATATATTGTATATTGCCTAGAATATTACAAATGTTTCTCTTGCGAGTATCAACCAGAGCAACCAATTGTATTATTCATTTGCTGTATATTATTGCATTGTGCTATAGGATATATTGCCTAGAATATTACAAATGTTTCTCTAATGATTCACAGCTAACATAATCAAAACATGGTAGTTTCCGTAGTTGTAGCATGCAAACATGCTAAATATTCAATCACAAAATTAATGCGACTTAGATTTTAGACACCAATACATGCAAACAGTTATGTTTCCATACATGGTACTTACCTTTAATGAGCAGCAATGTAATGCGACAGTGCAGGGGTAAAACAATTTCGCATTAATATTCTACTTGCATTAATTTTGTGATTTATAGTAAATGTATAAAAGGTGTCATTTTCTGGAATCGTCATGGCAGTGAAAATTTGAAAATAGCGATAATTCTGTCACTATACTTACATATTATACGTGTAAAGTGCTTCGACGCGTTAATAAAACAATGCTATATTAGGCAGGTGTCAATGCTATTTGTGACAGTACTATAGCAATGAAATTTGGATAATAATAGCATTTATCTTCAATGTTTTACATATTTTATTTTATGTAAGCAATGCTATTTTGGTGGTTTGGTGTATTTTTACAAATGGTAAAAAGCAGCATTATCTCAATATAAAATAGTTTAAAATATTGAATTTCAAACTATTGCCATATTAATACTATTGTTATTATAATAATGTCACTCGTGTGTTTACAGGCGATCCGCGGTGTCCTGTAGCCTCATTTCTCCAGTACCTGACTCACCTTCATCCGATGACAGAAGCGTTCTGGCAGCGACCGAAGCGGAACGTGTCCCACTCGGACTACGTTTGGTACGACAACACGCCACTCGGAAACTCCACCCTCGGGAAGATAATGCAGAGGATATCCGTGTCGGCTGGCGTCAAGGAAAACTACACAAACTATTCTATTCGACCGTCGTACATTCCCCAAATCGAGAGCATCTGCATGGAGGTTCTCGCCGTGGATCAGCAACCCACGAAGGCGCCCGCCATGCTGGTTGCTGAGGAAACGGCGTACGTTCACGAAAACCAGATGTGCGATGGCTCGTCCATGGATTCGGAATCACCGGATGATGATCTCGATAACGAAAGTGTCGTTGGTAAGTATTGCTCCATATTTGACGCAAAATAAAATTGCAATGAATTATAATTTTCTCACAGTTTTATATCAATGAATTAATGAATTAATTATTCCCACTGCAACGTAAAACATTAATTCATTGACACGACTGTGATACCAGTAAAATGCTGTGATACCGATAAATATCTGACAGAAATTCTACTCTATCAAGTTTACTATTCTGAAAACGTTGGTCAATGAAAACTGGGAAAGTCTGATTATCTAAAGTGCAAGAGCATCGAAGCATTCCCATGTTCAGTACAAATTCACACTGTATATATATTACTGTTGCAATGGAAATACGTTGTACAGTGGGCCTTGCATAGAATGGCCTCGCATAAACCGGACACTCGCCTATAACGTACTGAATCTGAAGTCCTGGTCCCGTCTAACACTAATTATGGCATATGTGCACATGTGCACAGACTTCGCATATAACGGACAAAAATAGCCGGTTCCAATGAGTATGTTATATGAGCAAGGTCTACTGTACATGGTAATGTAATAAATGTTTAAAAAATGTTTGTGGCAACGTTCTAATAGTTCTGACAATGTCGTAGTGAAATATTTTCTTGTAGCTCTGGACTGTTCAAGATTAGTGAGTGGTTATGGAGTTTAACGTTGCTGCGGGAATCACCCGTTTGCGACAACATCAGTAATGATCATTAATCTTGTGATCATTAATCATGATCACCAATCGATCCTTTAGTATTGCTGAATATATCATTTTGTGTTTCAGGACTACGATCGGCAAAGATGAAAGTCTTGGAACTAATCAGAGGCCTGCTCGTCAAAGACATCAAGAAGTTTGCTGATTGGCTGAAGACTGTGAGAGTTGAATACCACCAAGGAGGTGTGTATTCCTATTGCCATAATCATCACGTATGCGTGAAAGATTCCCGCTCTTACATAAAGCAATAATTTACTCACTCACTAATGCCATAATATACTCAAAACACATTAAATTAAAGATATTTTTACCAAATTTCGGTCGTCGCAAATGGGTGAAAAATTCCCACAGCGACGTTGGTGTATGCATTTATTTACAATTCGCTGGATGTAATTTGGTCCTTACGAATTGTTTTTCCATTTCAGAGTTGATAGTGCTGTGTAGCCCCGTTGATCAAGAAGATGTCATTGTGGAGGACATCAACGGACACAAATTGGACAACGCCCAACAGACCAGAGTCAGCGACCACGAGATGACGTCAATAAAGGAGAAATTCAAACAGAACGGGCCCGGGAAATTTACATCTGCTAGTTTGGATTTGCCATTACAGAGAAAGAATGACAAACTACTCTCAGTGGAGAAACAGGAGCAATCTGCCTTCATGCAAGGAATCTCCATCAAGCAAATTGAATTTGAGTCGATAGCGGACACCCACTGTTCTACGAGGGACATCCGCCCTCTAAAGGTCACGATCCCGAGCCAGGATGCCCTGCTCGTGTCCGGCATGACTGAGAATATGCAGTTACTTCTCCACAAGAAATCCACGAAAACCTTTGTACAAGAAAACCTGTCCGACCGAATCTTCTATTCAGAAAATGACATGGATGTCGCAGAAATTGCAGCTCGTCTTGGTGCCTGCAACAGTATGAAACGGAAAAATGACAAAATCGAACTTATGAAGACTCCGATCGTGAACAACCTGACTCCCCACAACAATGACATCATCAGGGGCGGGATGGTGAAAATACATAACACGATATCCATTGGAGGTGAAAACAAGCTGATAACCATAGGCGACAACAAGCAATTGTCTTTTAAAGGGGCGAGTCCGGCTCTGAAGCGACAGGCTAGGGTGGAGTGCGACGAACCGCTGAAGAAGAGACTGTGTAGTAGTACCAGCGTTCCTGTCGGTGTGGACGGAGGAGGAATGCCACCCGCCACTATCATTCCCAAACCATCGCTCCAGTTCCGGCCAGCCTCCCTCGACTCCTCGCCCCTGATGAAGAAGAAACGCGTGAGGTTTGGGAGTGGCGTTCAGACAATAACTGTCAAGGCGGAACCTGTGTCGTGAGCCGAAGTTCTGATACGGTTCTGGTGAAAATTTGCGTGTCACTCGTACGTGATACTGTGTCGTCTGGCACATCAATTTTAGGCGAAGGTCGTCAAGATCTCAGCAACCCGACTTCTCGAGAGGGACGGGGGGCACTTGTTGCCGAATCAAGTGGCGACAACTTGAGGCATCGTCCCTTTTTTTGGTGGAGAAAGAGAAGACCATTTGGGTGCTGGTGATATTTGCTAGTTCATAGCACAAGGTCTCTATGGTCTGCATACTACAGGTAACGATGAAGCATGGTGGGCAATACTGTATATGCCGTTTGATCCGGTGATATTATTGGTCTTGAGACTAGATAGTGAGTTGTATGCATAGAATTGATCAATACAACATCCACAAGTTTAAGTCTCAGAATTGTGTCCATCCTGGTGGCCTGTGGTACCATGGTTATTGTACGATGTTAGTGTTGCATTTGGTTGTGTGTAGCCATATTTCAGTATGTAAACATTTTTGTTCTCCATTTGTACAAAAAGATGTACAGTTTATTGTACCATATATTTCTTCAGCTATTAGATTTCCTACAATACTACTACTAGTTCTCTTGTTGTAATTGTAAACAATATTGTCACGGTGATGTTTACCCACATAATTTATCACTAGGTAGTTTTGTTTTTTAAATATTTCCGTGAATTTTGTATAATTTGATCAGAAATGTAAATGTTGTACAACTATTTGTAGAATGTCAGTGTTCATGACATCATGTTGACGATTTATATAGAAATAATAGATGATCTCCAAATGTATTTGTTCCAATACACTCAGTTAATTTTTTTCTATTGAAGATTGTTTTTATCTGGAATGGTATAATTGTCTGCAGGTACGGGCATAAACTTTTGACTTTTTTTCCAGTATTTGCTGGGCAATTGGGTCTTGATATTGTGTATATCTGTACCTGTGTGTTGTGTACATGGTGAGCTGGCTTAGTTTTGTACAAGGCATCGACACGATTCACATCTGGAGTCACATATGGTCTCTGTGACGTGACATATACAGGGAAAGTGACATTTATTACTGATTGCTGTTGCCATAGTTAAACTTACATGCTATTTTTTTTATAATTAGGATATGCATGAACTATGGCTGTTGTGCATCTAATCAGTTGTTTTAATACTTTGTGAAATTATAATCATGTACCGGTATACATAAATCTGTAAATTCAAAATTAATTGAAGTTTGTCTTGTGTATACATACATAAATTGGAAATAATTTAAATTTGTCTCTTTTGACTGATGTTTTCGTAATGTAGTATACAGAGGATTTTTCTTCAATGCAATATGCATGCCATTTTCTTTCAACAAAGGATGTCCGAGGTTGTAGTTGTGTCAACATCATACATTGAGAAGAATCTAGTATGAATTTGTCGTTGCAAATTGAAATGAGTTAAAGATTCCCGCAACGACTTTAAACTCCATATTCACACACTCACTAGCATGAATTTGCAATCATAAATCCAACCAAAACATTTGTCCTCAAAAACATTATTTTTTACTCACTCTGGCCCCGAGATTACAAAACCTTTTGAGCATGATTTCAAATTTTATACGGAGGTTTCTAAACAATACTCTTTGAGTAGAACGTTGAAATCATGCTTAAAATGTTTAGTAATCTCGGGGCCTGGTTCTTTAATTAGTATTAAAGACACATTACCTCCTCTATTTTCATTTACATAAATATTATCACTATTCTTGTTTGCCGCTCTTGACTACATGAGCAGATATGTTGCAATATTCCATGCAGTTTCTGATTCATGTTTGTCCTCCATTTTGTTTTTGGGGATTCATTGTCATGATCACTGATAGGGACTGTAAGTCGGGTCTGGGTCATTTCCTGTAACTGGCTTCTAACGACACGTAATATTGGAGATTTGGCATGATATAATTGCTAATCAAAGTTATGTTTAATTAAAATCGATACAGTATGGTTTGGAAATGCATATATTTATGTTTTGATAAAAAAATATTCCAATAAAACGTTGAGCCACAAACATGTCGGAAAACCGTACATCGTGAACATTATAACGTGGTTGCTAGTGACGATTGTGGCAGTTGCTATGAATGAAATCTGCATTGGGTTTTTTCAGTGTGATTTCCAGGGATTTTCCTGTGACATAACAAATGAGATATCGTTAGATGTCGGGCTTGCACAAGTCTATATTTAGATGTTTGACCAGTTTATGTCGGTAGATGGTAAATGAATCATGGGCTATCGCATGTCAACTTACAGTCCCTATCATCCTATAAATTTCTTTAAAACATCACCAATTACTTGTGTTTTTTTACCTGGTTTATAATTATAAAGTTTATATATCTTTATTTACATCTTGCACACATTCAATATAGGAGCTTTAGATTAGATTTGATAGCAGCTTTAAATCACTGTGGTAGTAAATAGTTTATTATAGTTTTGCCATTAAACAGTAACAGTAACAATAAATATGTCTAACTGTTTATACACTAACAGCAGTAAAAATATCAGTCTGTTTTAATGCTGGATTAATCCTAATAAATGCTATTGATGACATTTCCAGCAGGGTGAAAGTTAAAACAACTGCAGTGCATGATGTAACTTGTATTTTGAGATGTCAATCATGGGATTTAGTATTTTTAATCAATAATCTGGTCAGGTTATGTTTATAATAGTTTAATCCAGAATAGCAGCAACTTTTTATTATTTCCCCCCCTAGTCTGGCATTGGGTAAACAATATACAGAATATGTTATTTGTCTCACTTATAATCCAAGTTTATTTTTGCTTGTTTTAATATTATAAATATATTTATTTTCAGTAATGTCAGATATTCAAATAACAACTATTCTGTGATGGGGTATTATACTTATTATTTGCTAATTGTTTATTGTACAATATATACTAGTATATTATATTCTTGCAACATAATCATAAAGGTGGTTATTTGTATATTTAGAATACTCTTTTTGTTAGTGCCTACTGTAGACCATTCAGTGTTGATGTCCACACTGCAATGCTCTCTAGCTAAATAGAGTGCTCTCTAGCCAAATAGAGTGCTCTGTTGGATGAATGATGTTAGAATCATGTTACAATGAGGGCAAGGATGTGTATACATAACATGTGTAGCTCATACACTAGGACATCCTTGCAGCCCATGGGTACCTTTAATTATGTTCACACTTCAGTACTATGCAGCGAGTCCTGAGCGTAATAAAGTATCCCTGGGTTGAGAGGATGACACTATATAGATCACATTACACAGAACAACGATTATATCGCTACGAGAATCTCAACTCCTACACAGGGAGTCGCAAGTCTTGTAGCGCTATGATGATCTTGTAGAGAATGGACATGGTGGTTTGCGATCATGTATAGTTCATATAGCCATAGATTATAGTGAACCGGGTTCACTATAATCTGTGATGTAGCCTATGAACAAAAAGAAAAGATAATAGTACCAGTACATGTCATTTCACCTTGATAAATGTTGAATTAAAAAAGGTTTGTAACGTGAAAGACTGCAAGATGCAATGCGGTAGATTTGACTATGGAGTATGGTGAGAATTACGTTTAGTTTCAAATGTTTGTATTAGAGGACAAATGTTTCGATAGTTGTCATGATCATAGATTGTAAAGAATATACATTGCATGACGGATTTTTCTTTGTTTTATGCACAATCAAATAATCACAACTTAAAGGCATAATATCATTGATGTTTATGGTTGTTTTGGACTAGTTCTTAGCTACAACTGCAAAATACATTCACTTGACATACATAAAATCATGTT
>JAVCKX010124270.1:0-10954 GCA_034780695.1 Lepetodrilus gordensis
GGACTATACAGCCACCGTTCATAATGATAAACCGTATACTGCCCCCTTTATTTGGATTGCAGCACTTTTCAATGTGTACCGAGAACATACTATTGTCAACAACACTTCTCATCACTAATACCTAGTACCCACCTTCACCGTCACCAGTACCGCTGTCCTTAGATAATTTATATTTAAATTTATTCTCGTATAAAGATAGAAACCATTACGGTTTATTATTCCTGTGCCAAATGCATTTATACTCGTACTCTATGTAATTCCCTAGCATACTGTTCAAGAGGTGCACAGAGAACAATTCTTCACCCAAACCGCCCAGCACTAATAAATAGCCTCTATTTCCGTCTTCTATATCAGCACCAATGTCTTGGAAAAATTTACATTTAGAATTATTCTCGTAGCAATTTATCTGCGGAGCTTCATGCCTGGCTGTTGATCTCGGGGCAAGGTGCAGTGTGGGACAAGATCTGGACTTGTCACCACGTCGTGGGGAACAATGGAGCGGGGACTCTGTGACAAGCACGGCTGACGGTGCACCAACATACCGATCGATAAATGTCTACCGGCCTCAAACCTTGTCTCAACTTCCGCAGTTCTGAAGGTCCAATTTCCCGTCGGGGAGAACTGGTCGCTTAAGAGGCTGCCATGATAGTCCGAGTCTGAACACCTGCGCTGTATGCACTTCTCACAATTTTTCTCTTGCACGAACTTCTCCTGAATTATTTATCTACAAACCGATAATTTGGGCCCTCAGCGGATATTCATTATGACAAATTTGTAATTAGGTTAATCTTAAACACTGACTGAGAAAATCACAGTAACTTCCAATATCAAATAAAATTTAAGCCTTTGATCGTTTCCATAAATAGTTAATGATGTGTGCTTTTGCTGTTCAAGGACGAGTGAATTAAAGCTACTCGTGTTTAAATATTTATAAAGATTCCACGTCCATCGATTTGTGCGGTTCACGTTTGCACCATAACCGCATCCACAGTCAGTGTAATATATTTTCTATAGTAAATCCAATGATATATCTATCTTAGTAAATTAAAACAATGAAAAACGATTTTGATATTACTAGGTATATGTATTAAATTGAATGCAATATAGAACATACATAATTATATATCTATACAAATACTGTATACAAAGAACTGAAAAGAAGAGAAACGAAATGCGTATGAAATAACTATACTACGGCTTAATTTTCTATACATCTCGACATGTGCACTATGACTATTTCTGCTTTATGTATAGCATCGATTTAAGGAAGTTAGCTGTTATTTGGGCTAATTGGGAAGCATTTACAATTGTACTATTTACCTTCACTGACACACAACTCTTCATGCTAGAGTACACTATTTACACTTATTTAAAAACAATTACAATTATCGGTCTACAAAGAACTGAAAAGAAGAGAAACTACATGCGTATGAAATAACAATACTACGGCTTAATTTTCTATACATCTCGACATGTGCACTATGACTATTTCTGCTTTATGTAACATTAAAATGAATATATACTATATGTCAATTACCTTAATAATGAATATTGAACATTACAATGAAAAAGAGCAGGTAAAACATTAATATTTTTAAACAACTCCGAATAGCATTGGTCATAGTGGATAGACAGGAAACAGAATGAACATTTATTGCATTATGAGGGTAAAAGTTGCTACTAGAACTGAGAACTTATAGAATGTATACAGCAGTGCCAGTGTGCGCCTCTACGCCACTACCTGGTACTTAGAATACACACGGATTGTTTGTTTCCTTCTTAATTAACCCACGGTCGTTCAAACAGGCTGTGTTCTGTGTTCATTCCGGAAGCACAGGAAACAAACCAAGACTGTTGCGACCGACAGCTATAGCGAAACAAATTTAAAATCTCATACATGCTATGTTTCTATTTTCCATCCGAAATACATTTTTTGAAATTGGAATTCATGGTTATAAGCTATACGTAATTTAATTATCAATACTATCTTTCCGTAATCTTTGGAAATAAACCAATAGAAAATGTTTTGGAAGACGGGGGATACAAATATACATCCATGTAATGATTATTTAACTCTAGGTAGTTTGTTACCGACGTTGGTGACAATCCTCAGAATCATATTTCTCACATGACTGGTTTTAGGGCCTCGCTGCGAAAGGTCCTGACCCGTTTTCCATCTTATTGCCAACCAAAGTGTAGTTTACAGGCTGCCCCAACCCTTCAATACTACATCATCTAATTCATTACAGGTTAACAGTGTATATCACAAAATCTAGCCATTCGTTAATATGGGCCGACATAAATTCGCCGTGTCATAACTGATCGTAGTATTACACGCGTGAAAAGTGCAAAATTATCGTCCCTCGGGTACTCTCTGGTCACTGAAGGAGAGAATTAACTGGCCTCGATCTGATGAACGCGTGCCCCGACTGCACCAACTGCGCATGTGTGAAGGAGGAGGTGTAATGATACGACTCCGTTAAATGGATTCTGTCTCCGTGAGTTTTCCCAAGCGCCTGGGGAAATTTTAAATTACAATTTTGTCGACTTATTGCGTGGCTCTAGTGTCGTAAAATTAACGTCGTGAAGTAGTGACGATATCGGGTCTTGGCGTGTGATAACATGAAATTAAAATTCTTTGAAATAAAAGAAACTGCATTAATGCATATTACAATACACGCGAGCTATCGCAATTGATGCAGATATTTAATGTATATGTTTGATATAGAACTAAACACATACTGCGTTCGTGGAGCATCAAGGAATGAAACAAAACACATTTACTTTCTGGATTTCTATGCTTTGGATATGATTAACATATAAATAACTAATTTCAGTAATACTGAATATGGCATGTGACAGTTAACAGTATTAATTTGCATTATAATTTGTATTTATTGTAAATATAATAACCCTAATTATTCCTAAAAAAAGGATTTACTAGTTAGCTGTATATATTATACATTTCAAATTGTTCCTGTAGTATCGCTCACTGATGATCGAAATTCTCGCTGAGAATAATGTGGGATTTAATTGGCTTTTTAAAAAGATTTGTATTAAAAGTGAAAAAATCACCATTTCGGAATCAATAACATATTACTTCTTTCAACATCATCATTTTATTTTAGTCACGTGGTTACTTTGTATGGTTGTCAGGTGATAGGTACTATATACATATAGTCCATGTACATCTACGTGTGTCTTGACGGATGACGTTCGAAGTAATAGTTTCTGAACTAATTTCTGAACTAAGACTGTAAAACTGTAAAATAATAAACAGTAAATATAGTAAACGTATTTCACACATTAAGATAACAAATAGATATTCTAGTAACCTGTTACCAAAACACGAACATACCTAGCAATCCTAGACATATAGCATAAAAAATAAAAGATCTTCAATGATTTAATTGAATATAGATCTATAGTTCATTGGTGAAATTAAAATAAATATCTACAAATATCCAATGCAGTTAATTATGTCAGTAATCATAATTATCTCTGATGACGAGTAAGTGTTCAAGGTTATTTATTTTAATCAACTAACCCATTTAATAAACAAGTAGTATATTTGTTTCTTGAATGTATGTGGGGATCGGAGTCCTTATTTTGGATTTAATTATAAACCGATATCTATCTAGCATCTATAGTATCTATAGATCTATTGAATTATTTAATACATATAAATTTCAACCATTACCGTACTTGTCATTGCTAATTATACAGATCACAGACGGAAACCAAATTAGTATTTTCCAAATACATACGTTATAACAATATTAAATTTTCCTGAATTCATTTATTTAAAAAATATATATTTAATGTTAGTAAATAGCAACATTCATATTAAAATAGTCAATATAGTTATGGTGAAATCTCTTATCCAGATAACGAAACACTTTCCATATTGAGAGGTTATGATCTTTACTGTTGAAACACACATGCTACCGTTATTAGAATATGGGATTCACTTTCATTTAATTACACACAGGGGCATGCGTATTGTTTCATATACAATGGTTCTTCACATTAGAAAAAGAAAAAAATCCATTTTTTATCTTGATAAAGCTTTTGTGATATGCTTTACTGATGAGTATTAACGCAAATAATCTGCTAATGCTTATGAGCAAATAGAGAAAATGATCCATTGGAATTAATCAACTAGTGTCGATCTCCCCAGACAATGCTTGTCTGCTATTAACAAAACCATTACTACTGTTCTGATACAAGGGGGAAAGTAACCAGAGATAGCCGCACGGCGCGCTGGTACCTGAGGGTCAGAGGTCATCACGCATGCCCACCTCTTGAGTGGCTTCATATTTAATACGTTAATAAACTCTCCAAAGATAATACGGCGGATAAAGACCCACCATACGTCAATGCAAGATACAATATTTACAGCAACACTTATGCTTAAAGATGAATACGTGCTTACTTTTTTTGTTCAAACATTCTTATAAGAAACATATTGGAAAACGAAACCTCTAATATGGTCATACTACGAGAACATGCTTATTTCAACGGTGTAGACATTCATATATAGCGCAAGTTAACTATATACATTAGACATGAAATAAATTGCATAATTAATTCATTTTATCCAGAATATCTTGATATCGACAGGAACCGCGACGTTTATAGAAGATAGATTAAGAATGAAATTCATTAACTGTCGCAAGATAATATTTTCGACATAATCTGATTGCAGCTGATGAGTTATGCGCCTTTGATGAGAATCACGTGACCTTGCAGCGGTCACATGACGACATTTGGGGAATTTGATGGGCACATGTCAGTCGATAAAGACGACGGCAAACTTATGGCTCAAGATAAGACCATATTTGCTGGGACAAAGAGGAGAATATTTTTATTGGCGATCCTGAATTTACATAATTTCTTCAGTTTCCACAGAGAATGGATATTTCTGTAGATGGATTAATGCCAAGAATTTCCATTGCCTTTAGTACGAGCCAGACCGTCATTGGTTAGAAGACGATACTATCTAGCAGCCTTATACTGGCGGTCAGAAAACCGAATCAGAAGGAATTTTCTTTGAATATTTCTCGAAATATTAAATCATGCATGCCTACTCTTCTGCCTATATCTACGTTTTATTTATGTTGCATTGATTGTGAAGAAGCTAAAGCCCAAAACAATTGAGCAGAACAATTCCTAACATTCATATACAATGAGTATAAGGAATTTCAACACGACATCATATTGTACTCACAATCGTGTTCAACAGTACATGGACTACACTGAAATTTCAGTATGGACAACATGTCTTCTTGTGAAAGTAACAGCTCGCTTGAAGTGTTCATCAAGAATCGTGTTGTTTTCACACTGAACACTTCCACGTAGAGGGGGGAAGACTTTAGGACCCTCCATAGGTGGATACTGATACGACCGGAAGTCAATTGGGGGAGAACTGCCGCTTACCACATTGCTGAAAATCGATGTCGGGTACCGTCTGCGAGAGCTCGTGCACACACACTTTGCAAACTGTTTTGTTACACGAGCTCTCGGGACGAGATTTTTACGGGACACTTGATCAGCACATTGTATGGAGAGCGGTTGTGTTATAGAGAAATCCGAGAGTTCCGCCGGACACACGGCGCGCATTGTCAATCACGCCGCGCAAAGACAATAGGGTGTATTTGCATATCTGGTATATCTAGGATACTTGGGTGGCGAAATCAGCAAGAGACTTTTGCGATAACAAGCGCCTCGCTGGCCAGATGTGCAGGCCTTTAGCGGCGTATCGGGAAAATTGACTTCAATCCAACAAAGCTCAAATTTGCAATCGATCGAATGGTAAACACAACAAGCGCATAAAGCTTGCGTTATGAACTTCATTCACGTTCAAATTCACTAATTGCCAGATAGGACGCATCGAGACAGACAATGCCTACCCTGTCCATATGCACCCGAGACTAATGGCTAGTCAGTGCACGTGAGGTTACTGGTATGTCAACGGACGGTGGTACTGGCATATTAATTAATGAGGCTACCGGTATATTAATGTATGGGTCTACCGGTACATTACTTGAAGATGTTACTGGTATTTTAATAGTATGGGGCTACAGGTATGGAATTACTGATATAGGTAGGCCTATATATTATCAAAAGTTCAAACTCTTTGGTGTACATATTGTCATACTTAATCGAACATCAAAACAGTAGCCCTATTTCGACATCTATCGTCATTGAAGCCAGTGCTAAACTATCGGAGCATTCAGATAGTTGTGATTACACATATACATATATATCTTCCATGCACCAGAAGGATTGCAGGCTCCGGCAGTTATCGTTCCTGCCAGCCTCCCCCGTGCTCCACTTCAGTTGGCCCTCGGCAGGTGTTCTCCGGATACCGTCCACTGCACCGACTCACGCTGCGTGGAGCTCGCAGATAATCTGCTGTTATAATTAGCAAGCATTACCTGTATAATGTGATTCATATCTTAATCGTCTCATATGATACCTCCCACCCTCTGTGAACGTTATAAACGAGCTCAAACCAGCCTTATCTGCCCCTGTTGTGGTGGACAGCGCTCTCCGCTAGAGGTCTCTTCTAATGATGCCAGCACGTGTTGTAACACCAACATTTGAGATACAAGAATTAACTAAGATAAGATCGCCTCCGAGGGATGGTTGACGGGTGGTTTATGAACGTTGGAATCGGCCTGAGGTTTTTTTTCTGTCAGAAACGGCATGACTTCTCAGGTGTACTTCATCAAGGGATACTTTTCTGCTCTTCTAATGGCCTCGGCGCTGAAGTAAATGATTATTCGTGATTATGGACACATGGAATTGATGATAATATCACTCGGAAATAGTAAAACAGACTCAACATAGGTTCCTGCAAGCACTTCAGCGGTATTCAGTTTCCAGTAAAACGAAAATTATGATGGGTGGGCTGTACGTTTTCCGAAGATGGCACGTGTACTTATAGGTTCTGGGTCCAGAATCTATAATGGGATTCCGACCGTCGTCATCGTTGCTGATCCCGCTGTTTAGAACGTACCTCTAATGTATGGAGATTCCATGCTTAAAAAAAAGACGTACAACAAACAAGCATTACAATGATCCATTCATACCTACTGAAAATGTTACATGTAAGTGTGTGTCAATCAAGTTTTCATTACATTGCATCAGGCGGGTGGTAGCGCAATGGTAGAATATTTGAACCGGAGACATAGGTTTAAATGTCCCAGGTTCTACCCTAAACTGACAAGCCGTGTTACAAGTGAAATAATCTTGAAAGCGGATCTAAACCCCAATTCAAAACAAATATATAAACTCATCCTTGGTCTGTCAGTACCAGTCAGTGCTCGAAAGTTTACTGCCACATTCAGCGCTACGAAGGTTGCGGGTCCCACCCCCCCCCCTTCCCTAAATTGACAAGCCGTGATATATTGGAAAGAATATTTAAACCCCAATAAAGAAAAAAGAAAATAAATGACATCGCTTCAATGTTAAAACGTAAACAGCAAGAAGACAAAGTGGCTGGAAATTAGGCGCTAAAACAACTATTACATAAATCGCTTTCAGCATGCTGTTTGTGCGTGGATATAGCGCTATATAAATGGACTACTTATACTTACAATAAAACATTTTCAAGATACTTTTTTTTTGGATTGCATAGTATACTATAGTAGGCTTCTTTTAAATAGTGCCCCTGTATTGTTCAATTTATAAATTATACAGGAGTTTGAGCCTAGTTTGCTTTAAATTTTCGTGAAAACGGAAGTATAGTGACCCAGTCTAAATCTGACAAGTTCACAGAGGCATGCAGATGCTAATTAGATTTGTGACGTAGACACCAAAACACAAACACTGAAAATCATATAGTAGAAATGTTAAAAGCACTGCTAAAGCGCCATTTCCCATGCTGGAGATGTACATAACCAGAATCTACTGGGGTTTGGGTCCGTTTTCACGAAAACCTAAAGCAAACTAGGCTCAACACTCCTGTATAATTTATAAATTGAAAAAAAACCAGGGGCTCTATTTAAAAGAATCCTACTATATTACTTCAAGTTATTGTAAAATGAGCACTGTTGTATCTAATAATCTACCTGTGAACTCTCATGCACATCCTATTGGTACTACACCACGTCAACCCACGTCATCCACATCTCTCTCTGTGGAACCTACAGATAACTCTGTTTACAAACATTGCATAACACGCAGGCATCATCCGAACTAAATATAGTCTTACTATTACATCCGATGATAAGAATGATATCGTTAATTTCTGTAAATTAGAAGCGTATATTATCCTCGCAGGTGGCCGGTTCTTCAACGTTCACCTGACTGTGAAGAGAATGAATGTTTACAGTCAGCCGACTATGGCGAGTCGGCCCGCTGGTATTGGCCGTTGATTACATCATAATAATCCGATACGCTCCGCACAGAGATCAGCTTACACGTCAGGGACAGACCATATCTTATTGTGTCGCCAGGACACAAAGACAGAGGAAATACGTCAGTAATTGTAAAATGGCGGGAAATATAACACTGTTCGTGGTTATCGTGCTGAGCTGTGACACGATACGAGGACGTGGTTTCGTATTCGGTGTTTGTCTGTGCCAGCGGTACTGCTTTCCTTTCAGTTGTAGAGTTCACAGGGAAGTCTCCTGGCTGGACGTATATACGGCGTGACCAGCTTACAACTGAAGAATCATTGGGGGAGTTTTAATATCAGACAAAACTACAGCTGGAGAATCCCTGGTGTTGGTTTAATGTCAGACCCAACTACCAGTGGAGAATCTTTGTGTTGGTTTAATGTCATACCCAACTACAACTGCAGAATTCTTGGTGGCGGTTCATGTATCAGACCAAACTGCCAGTGCAGAATCCGTTGTGTTGATTTAATGTCGTACCAAACTATAACTGCAGAATCCTTGGTGGCTGTTCATGTATCAGACCAAACTGCCAATGAAGAATCCTTGGCGTACCAAACTACAACTGGAGAATCATGTGTATAGGTTTAATGTCAGACCAAACTACAACTGGAGAATCATGTGTATAGGTTTAATGTCAGACCAAACTACAACTGGAGAACCATTGGTAGAGATGTAATGTGAAACTAAACTAAATTTACAACTGGAGAATCATGTGTATAGGTTTAATGTCAGACCAAACTACAACTGGAGAACCATTGGTAGAGGTGTAATGTGAAACTAAACTAAATTTACAACTGGAGAATCATGTGTATAGGTTTAATGTCAGACCAAACTACCAGTGGAGAATCATTGGTGGATGTTATATGTTATACCAACCTACATTAGGATACTTTTGGAGGTTTAACACACGCATGAACATTGCGAAGAATGTATGGCCGTTCATATTAGTGCTGTACTCATATAAAGCAACTAATTGAACTTCTACACTAAACATATTGTCAGGTTGACGTCAGTGACACCATTTCTATTATTGTGGATCACAGTGGGCGCTGTGACACAATAACAGAGGTTATTACAGTTAAAAACAATATATGGAAATAAATATATTGGAAATATTCAATATACATTATTTGATTAATATTTTGTTCGTTAGTGTCTCTCCAACCGGTGTTCATTCTGGTCTGTTGCCCCTAAAATATCCACACCGTGTATTAGGCCCGATTACCGCTACCTCGCATATTCTCCGTGAAATTTGTCCCGCTTGGATAAAAGCGGCACGTGATCCAAACTTCAAAGAAGTAAGAGGAGCAGTTAATCCGAGCGGACTTAGCACATCCCACTTCAAACACGGCCGCGTGCCTAAGATTAGGTCAGTAAATCCCGGACTGACCAGAGTGGTGTCGCTCAGCCAGTGAACCGCAAGTCAACGAGGGGCTACGACTCGTCGGGGGGCCGAGGGAGCATCTGTACGTGCGATACACACAAATGTCAAAAGTATTTGAAAAATGAGCATACCTTTTCCATCTGCTTTCTCTTCCTTGACAAAACTGAACAGAAAGAATGTCCCGCTATGATAATCTACTCGGGAGAATCTTGCACTTTGCACCGGGAATTGCAACACGAAATCGACATTTTACAACACACGTGCAACATATCGTCTGAACTGGTTTTCGAAATAGCTTAGAACTACCAATCTCCTCTGTAGTGTTTTGTATTTGGAATATTTGGAATGTTGTTTTTGTTGTTGTTGGTTCAAATGACGCCTTAAATATTGTTTTTGTATACATATATGTCATATACTATTAGTAGATGTTTTGCATTGTCGAATGCACCATCGTGATCTGTAACTGCCAACATATAGTATTACTCACGTGACATACCGTTTCAAGATGGTAGCTCCCCTTTCTTTTACCTTTTTGCACTTGTCTACGCTTAATGACACTACTATACTGAGCTGAAGGTTAACGGTTATTTTATTACATAATACACGTGATGGTTCGTGCACACTTCCGTTGTAATTATAACAGGTAAACACATATACATAGAGACGATACGGGATGGTGCTTCTCCTCATTATCTTATCGTCACGTGACATTCACTAATGACCCAGTAGGTCCGAGAAACATTGTCGAGATGTCTTGAATCGTGTCTGGCGGTTCTAGACATGTGCTGCATACTGCGCATGACACTGTTGCTCGGAACAAATCGTCAATCAGTCGACATGCCGACATTTGCAATCAATGCAATACATTAGAGTTCATTACTTTAGCTTATTAAAATTCAACTTATTGATACCGAGTATATGTTATCTGTAAATAGCACGTGTATGTAAAATTGTTGAGATATTCTAACAGAACTAGATTACTAGCTAGTATAGGCCTACCATACGGATACTGGATATGTCATATTATAATGGGCCTATACGAGAACTGGACTTAGCCTACGTATCAGGGGCGGATCCAGACTTTCAGTTTAGGGGGGGGGGGGGGGGCTCAAAGTGTATTTTAGAGGGGGCGCAAAAATTAACAAAAATAAAAAAAATATTT
>JAVCKX010124281.1:0-10952 GCA_034780695.1 Lepetodrilus gordensis
CACGAATTTATAAAACATTGTAAAATTCCTACCATCCAGCCAAGTATTGGCTTACGAGACAATATACAATATTTACACATAAGAATAAAACACGCATGATTAATAGAATATAAAAAAAAGTATGTATGCAAGTGTATATCAAATTTTGTACATATTAACAGTTTAAATTAATATCCTGATTAGTCCCTGGGTTTATTTTCATAAAAACATTTGCTAGACCACTAAGTCAACAATCTGCGATACTATGCGTTTAAATGTGATATACGTATGGACATAACAATAATAAGTATGCAGTATATACTATATACTGAAACACGTCTATCTAAACATAAATGATAACACTATTACTATGCATTTAATATTAATTTCTAAATACATTGTTTTAATTGTACTTATGATTTGAAGGCAAGATCATTAATGTTGCTATAATAGTGCAGATAATGGTGCAACGGTGGTGCTAACGTATTACACAATGGATAGCACGGTGGTATAGGCAGGCTACACTATATCACCAATGAAAACTCTTATATAAATATTATGTGTAGCAATCAAATTCGGAACTCTAAATAAGCGATACTGCGCATGCGTGATACTTGGATATTGCAACTTTACGTCTACCGTGGCGTTGCTGAATTGTGTAAATACTTTTTACTATCAAATCACCAAATTATAACGCTGTTTGCCGTGTTGGTCAGCAACGTCATTGAATATCGCTCTCATGTTAACGTATTTGATTGCTACGCCGAGTTTTCATTAACATTGGTAGGCATGTATATGGTACACTGATATGCTAAGTAACAGTACAAAATAGTAGATAACTCTATGGTCGCGCATCTTGGTGTAAATTCTCGGAATGTACTTCCGTCGATATGTACTCCCGTCGATGTACTCCCGTCGATGTACTCCCGTCGATAATAGGCTGTTCTTGACTGTTGGTCACATGGTTACTGAACTGTGACTATCCAGTCGTGTTAGTGGAAGGTCGTA
This sequence comes from Lepetodrilus gordensis, assembly GCA_034780695.1. NCBI lineage: Eukaryota > Metazoa > Mollusca > Gastropoda > Lepetellida > Lepetodrilidae > Lepetodrilus > Lepetodrilus gordensis. The sequence continues at coordinate 988 of JAVCKX010124281.1, forward strand.
GTCTGGAGCTGGCTCGCTCGGTGGTTTACAGGTGTTCCTGTAATGGAATAATTATTGTTTAAACATATTATAGGCCTACACTGGTTACGGGCCTATTATCGCCCAGGATCTATTATCGCCTACCCTCCGCTTCCGCGCTTCCGCGTTCGGGATTGATTTGGATTATGGCAATATGGAATTAATTAGCAATGATAATTGGAACAATAATTGTATTTTATTTTAAATTAACACCAATTAGGTTCAAAATTTGCAAACTTTGCAAAATGATATATCGGTGGGTTGATCACGTGACTAAACAATAAGTCACTTGTATATATTTGTTCATCAACCATAATGTCCTTTCATGTAGTTATGGCGTAACACAATTTCCATCAATTTCTACAGCGTTTTATGTTTTTTACACGATGTACAAAAATATCGCTGTATTAGTTTGTCATTGAGATCACTTCAAAATATCAAAGATACATCATTATTAGGCAAAACAAACGGTGTGTTTTTATAATACGTGATTAACCTTTTTACATCAATGCATGCATTAGGTATGGTTTATACATTAGTAAATACCAATTTTTAATTAAATGATTTCACCAGAAGATTGCACACCCCGTCCTGTTTTATGTGGGCGATAATAGGTCCTGCCAGTGGCTGTTTTCTGCCGTCGCTCGCTCTATAACCGAAGTGGCGCAGATAACTTTGAATACCATAGTAAGTATAATGAAGTTGATGTAGCCTACATATTAAGAAAAATATCCAGGAAAACGTTCATATCTTAGGCGATAATACGCCCGTAACCAGTATAGCCTTTATTTAGATTCGAAGTCAAAACAACGCCTGTTTCTGTAATCCCGAGTAACGAGTCATCCTACGAGTCATCCTCGAAAAACGGCCGTTATGACTAGGCTACACTAAATTCTTGATGACCTGAATTTCGTGGATGGTACCGAGTAGGTTATTTTTTTAAAGCAACAATAAGAAATTACATGTATCAGAATTAATATGATCTATAGACGATGTAGTCTAACGGTTCCTGAAGTCCATGGATTAATACGTGTTATGCAGTCAAATGTCAAAACGTAGTTCCATTTGACTGTCAACCAATGAAAAGACGTGTATTAATTAAGCCAGCCAATCATATCAACTGTAATATACTTCGAATATTGCACTCCATCTCTCACCTCGTAGGTGCCATAACACGTAATATAGTAACTGGGATGGCTACGACATTGCGAAACGTTTCTAGTACGATTTCATGTTGAACTAAAAAAAAGTTCACATATTGCATATAACGTTTGAGCTTGAGCATGAAATCTTACTCAGAACGTTTCGTAATCTCTGGGTCTGGGCTTACCTCCTCCCTGCTGACACATAGGCTGGGTTGATAGCGCCTCCATCTATAGACTGCAACATGCACAATTACATTTACGTCGTGGTGGTTTTTGTTGTTGTTGGTATTTTCTTTTCTTTTTTGGGGGGGATGTATTTTTTAAATTGGGGTTTATTTTATTTTATTATTTTATTGTTTTATAATTATTACTACTAATATTATTATTATTATTATTATTATTATTATTATTAGTGTGTGTGTGTGTGTGTGTGTGTGTGTGTGTGTGTGTTTATATTTGAGTGTGTGTGTGTGTGTGTGTGTGTGTGTGTGTTCCTTGATGTCCTATAAGCCTCAGGTGACTGGGTGGTGTTTATATCAATTTGTGTTATAATTATATCTTTACCTATCGTATTTTAATTCATCACTGTTACCTAAATAAATATGCTTCTACTTACTCTCAGGAACCCTTTTCTATTATAATTAGTAATACTACCGCATACGTTTACTCATTTCAAATTCTTAAAACATGTTAGTTTATTGTATGGCACTGCCGTCTTCTACAGACTGAATACAACAGGATTGCGCGTGTATTACATGTATATTTATCTACAGATATGGCCACCCGTGCTATTCCTTATTCAACACTTATGTATATACGTACAAAGTCACTTGTTCTAATTGGGTCATAGTCTCTATCTCCACGTTCGTTTCCACTAAGAGAATCATAGCACATGTTCCCGTCCTTTCCTCGCATGATGCTGTCCTTGCCGATAGTGGTATGCACTAGGTACCGCGAAGTCCGAGCTGTCAGCTTCCACCTATGATAGGAAAAACAATAATACATGTGTATATTGTGGAGTATATATTTTTAGTTCAAATTTCTTTTTAAATTACTTATTTACTTCCATTTTGTCAGGCTTGATGCAAATAATAGAAAAATAGACATTGTAACACATGCCGTACACGATATCGCATACTATGTGTGTTTATTCACTGACATTCGACAGCAATTATTACTTGAACAATTTGTATTATATTATTATTATTGCCATCATAATATAATAATAGTAACAATAAATATGTGTAAGAATAATATGTGCATGCCAACGTAAATATACGATAGGGTAGGTCTTAAGTGTTTCCGCAGTACACTCAAATGTTGTACATATCTGTATGTAAACAGAAATGTATACTAGCTATCCGATAGCAATATACGCTCATTAATATGCTAGCCAGTAACAAATATTGTCTTATTACAAGTGTCTGTACGTACTTGTAAATGACCACAACACAGATAATGCTGAAAACACAGAGAAGAACCGCCATAGCTATGAATAGTCCTAAGAAAATGTTCCTCTGTTCTTGGTCGAGTTCCAGGGCTTGATATTTGGCTCCAGTAATGCATTGTGAGGAGCTGTGATCTAATACATGGATCTTCACTACACACGTTCTGTAACAAAGAATAGAGAGCCCCTACCTAAGTAATTCCATTGCAGTTTACAACCCGAATAAGATTCCGTAAAATCTAACATTTCCTCTGGTTTCCTGACTAAGGGAGATAACTATAAAGCATTAACTGGCAGTAACTGGTTGTATGAAGTACGTGTGTAGTCAAAACAAATGTATTTATTTTCAGGTAAAACCGCGCTAGACCACTATATAGGTCAATCACCTGTGATAGTATGCCTTTAATTCAATGGTCCAATATAATACTAATTTTCAGCTGCAGTCTCACCCAGTTTTCGCATTAAATTGCAGACGACTATCCACTGCAATAACTACCACACGTATATCTTTAGGGATGGAATCTTCAAGATCGAACTGCAACGTCATACGTGCTGTGGCACCATTCATCTCCAGAATATCCTGAAATCAAGTTTTATCTCAGTGATAAAAATATAATCTCATAGCAAGAAATGAACGAGTGTAAACAATCAGTCAACATGACAGTTAAATCTATTTTGAATGTTCTGTGATACAGTAGGCCTATTGTAATGAGTATCATGTTATTTCCTTATGCCCTGCCTACATGGTAGGTTTTGACCTATAGGTCACGACCCACAGGTCAAAAAACATACCGTGTAGATAGATTTCGCACGGGAACTTTTGACTAATGGAAATAAAACGTACATGAATGCCTAGCATACAAATCAATCAAAGTCACGTGATTCCAAAAGCAAAACAATAAACCATGATCATACAACGTATACATTAATACTCTTACAATATTAGTTATTACACAGGACTTTGAATACTTATAATATAGATAGTATAATATGTGGTTATAATCATGCACTATAATATAGTGCCATACAATACAATAGACAATGACATTAAAAGTTTGAACGGGAAGTATTTTCACCTCGTTGTATATAATGTTTTGTGCTATTTTATATACTGTTTATGTCTAGGAGGACCAGTGACCTATGAGTCTTTCTTATCGTATGTACATGACTTACCTAAATACATTAGGTTTAGGTAATGATTGGTAACAATAACCGTAATCAAGTATGGGAATGATACACTATGGGAACGTATACTATTAGGCGGTGCATGGGAACGCATACAATTAAACAATGCCATGGAACAACACAAACCGTAGGACAGACAGACAGACAGATATGTTTATTAAAGTCTCACTCATAGACAACATGTACATTTTACAGATATTAATATTGCAAGTAAAATTATCTAAGACCAATCGCTCTGCGATCTATAAGAAACTAATAGATACATTATAAAAAACATAAATGTGTATATACATAAAATGTACAATAAAAGTAGGCAACACATGTTAACAATACCACTAGGCAGTACAAGGGAACGATACCCTTAGACAATGTATGCTAATAGTTTTCACTCACCCTTGGGTTTCCACTTTGAATATGGTATTTTACAGTATCACCGTCGTCACGATCCGTAGCCAGAATCTTTGGTGCTATCTCAATAGGTGTTCCCTTCGTGGCAAGAAACTGCACAGTTCCTTTGTAAACAGCTGTAATGTTTGCACAAACACGATTCCAGAACAACACCGCGTAAAACACCATTGCATCAACATGATTGCATCAATACATGTCCTAACCAACACGATTCAGTTTGATAGATTACCTATTATATGCTGTTTTCATACATTCATACATGTACAAATAATTGTGCATACATTTATTCCTCCATTGTAGCGCCATGAACAATCAGTATGCATGGCTTGCATTATAATTACGCATTATTATTAATAGTATTTATGTATTTAAATGTATAATCAAGTCAATTAATTACACTTTTAGAAACATATCCCTGTATGTATTTGAGCCATAGATAGTTAAAACTACTTTTCAGACTTGCATCACAGATTTAGGTCTATATTGAAAACTGTGCGTCAGAACTTACACTCATTGAATACAGGCGCATATTCGTTGTAATCTTCTGGTCGTATTTCTATAATTACGTCCATTCTCGAGGTGTCCTTAACTGAATCAAGTGACGGTTGGATGCACTCGCTGTCGTTGACTTTTACGACCATCTAAAAACATAAACATAACATTATGTGGTGATGTATCCTCGCGTATATTGTAAGACCCGACCCGCTTATTCATTGATATACGCGTTGTACATTTACTTTTGTATGGTATAGTAACATGTGTTATATGTATACACTGTTCTCAAAGTGGCAAATATGTACAAACACTCGTGTGTATGTAACGCGCATAGTACGAGTGCATGTGCAATTGTTAAATTATCAAGGTATATACAAAGGCATTAACCATAAGACAGAAGTTACGCTACGGAACTAGGCCCGTATTCTCGAAACTAAGTCCTAAGTTCGTAAGAACTAATTCTGCTTATGCTATTTGTTTAAGATAAAAAAATATATATATGGAGAGAGAGAGAGAGAGAGAGAGGAGAGAGAGAGAGAGAGAGAGAGCGAGAGAGAGAGAGAGAGAGAGAGAGCGAGAGAGAGAGAGATAGAGCGTCATTGAAGAAGAAAAATAGCACATTTGAAATGTTTTTATTGGGAATCAATGAATAAGCTGATGGAAATTTGCATTTTGACGTCATAACACTGCAGCAGTTGACCTTTCCAGTCACATGACCTAATATTGACCAATCACAAACATTTGAAGTGATATCTCCCGGAGATATCATTTTTTTTATCTACAGCATATATCTACTCTCAGAGTCTATATTGGGTGATAAATATACTGTATATTCTTTATTTCCTCCAGATAAAAAATCTGAATATTGACATACATTATATATTTCATTCATGTAAGAAATACATGTTACGTTATGTAAGAAATCAAATTCGATGTAAGGTGTAACCAACCAAATTCCAACTACCTTGTAACCATTCAAATATTAGATGTAATTCGTAACCAATCAAATTCGATGGAAGTTGTAACCAATCAAATTCGATGGAAGTTATAACCAATTAAATTCGATATACGCTGTAGGCGTGGCACGGGTAATGGTAATGTTTCTCATATAGTTCTTATATTATTTTGTCTTAGATCATCGTCAGGGATTCCACGTGGAACACCTGAAATGCATAACAACATCACAAACCATGAGATCAACTCGTGGTGACGTACCCGTAACTTCGTCTCATTTCCAAATGCTTTGACAAGTTTAATGGTGCCATTCTTCATGAGTGTGACATAGTTGTTGTCTCCCTGCTCAATGAAGTACTGGGGATTACTGGCAACATCTCGGTCCACGGAAGACAGATGGCCAATAGTTGTTCCAGGGGGGTCTATCTGTAATACAGATGTGGAATAAGGTCAGCTTTGAAATTGCATCAGAATCAAACATAACTACGTTTTGCAGCTTAAAAGTATACACTTACAGATTATGTTGTCGTTTTGATCCGAATTAGAGTTACAAATTATGCACTTAGCATACATATAGTCACTGTTGTACCTCAACATATCTTTTATCCACTGTAGGAGAGGTCAAAATCCATTGCAGTTTACATTTCCAGTAAAATCCGAATAATAAGTTGGTAATGTACTGTCAAATCTCAATTTTCTATATTCTATTAGACTAAGGGGGGATAACTATAATCACTGAACACCGTTAAAATTACCGTTCATGGTCACCGGTACCAATAAAACTAGTACTATTAAAAATATAAAAGATACTAAAATATGAACATATTGAAAACCAATGTCGTTTATTATGCGGAAAATATAGCTGTTCAGGAAAAATATATGTCTGTATGAACATATGTCTGTATGTATATATATATATATATATATATATATATATATATATTGTTTTGGAATTCACGTGTTCACGTGCTAACTTTGCCAATGTCCTTTCGCATTAGAACAGAATTAATGGAAATTCCAAAGTGAGTTCATGAAATTAATCTTCCGTTGTCTGTAGATAATATACTTACTGGAGAAGAACCTTCATGGGTTCAGTAGTTTGTAAATATCTCACGTTAAAACGTGTAATACATATACTGTTGTGATCGCATCAGAAACTATTCTCAGACACGAAACAGGTTGTCTCCTGACTGGCACCGTAACCTAATGTAAGCATTACATTAGGCTTTATAACGGTGGCTACAATTATTATTTATGCATTATAAATGTTGATACATTACAAGTAATAATACCTTGAAATCAGCATACCTGATGTGAAATAAATGTTACGTTCTTTGTGGTGAAGTACGGTTTGTTGTCATTAATATCAGTCACAAATATAGTCATATTTCTTGGTATGGAAGAATAGCCTGTCTTTGTATCCGTCGCCGTGATCAGGATGTAGATTTTATTTCCTGTCTCCTCTGGATTTATTTTCTGTATTTGACTGATTTCTCCTGTAGCTGAACCAACTTTAAAATACGCCACCTTCCCTGAAAAGCAAAAGTATTCATAGTCATAAATATCCCCTATGACATCATTCAATGTTAGTTTCCCAATAATGAATGTGCTCGTAGTTATATTACATATAATATTTGAATGGGCCAATAACACGGCAAGGTATATATACTATATACGCAATAAGGCCTGCGTTTCCTGAAAAAGTAGACATGGCGTGCATGAATGTTTACGTTGATTCTAACATTTACAAACCGGAAGTTGTTTATCAGTGTTCTCACCGGTTCCACCACGTTCTGTATACTGATGTGTAACATTGTATGTACAGTAACACTCTGTCACCCCGCCCTTCGTCTTGATGTCAGCCTGAATACCAACCAACTTGGAACGTAATGGATCCTGTTCTTCGGTGATGTTTCTAGTAAAGACTTCATTGAAGTAAGGAAGAGGTTTCTCATTGTACAGATTAATGGATATCTGGAAGGAATAGTTATGAAACTGTGAGTACACCCTGTATGAAGACACTACCAGAGATATATAATATAATGAGCGCATTGTTGGCTCCTTACTATACATTTTGAAAGTAATTTCCTGAAAGTTCCAATACTAGGTGGGAAAGACTTCCTTACCTTTGCTGTGGAATTTATGCTGTCGCCATTACTATGCAGCGGATTATCTATCGCCATCAATGTTAACTCGATGGTATCGATGGGAATAGACTCCAAAGATCTCACTACCGTAATCTTTGCAGTGGTTTTGTTGATACTGAACAGCGATGTACCTGTACAGAGATGTGTTAACGTATTGTGGCCTGTGTTTACATTGGCTGTGGTGTTTGCCCCTTAATGAAACTAGCAGAGCAATATTTGGAACATGTCCAAAAATTAGTATCATACATTAGAATATATACCGGTCGTCTTTACAATTATTAGACTTCTCATCTCAGAGTTTCAGACTTTTTAATGAGCATTGTGAAAGGCTTGGTTTACCGTTTGGTTAAGTAGTGAATAATGTTATATTTGTATAAGTAAATTACTATGTTTAACGCACTTGTACGATAATGGGTAAATGCATAACAAATTTTATCATTTTAGACAACATTGCAAAATCCAGGAATCAATAATTACCTGACGTAATAAAGTAGGTGAATTTTCTATTCACATGTTCGCTGTCAGCATCAGTGACATTGATATTGGTGGTGACAGGTACTGTTGTTCCATTAGTGGCGGACCTGGATATGTTGCCGATGTATGGCTCTCCCTGGAACACTGGCGGGTTGTCGTTGTAGTCCAGGATGCTCACTGTCAGTGTGGCCGTACTGGTCCTCCGTAGACTGCAGTCCGTGCAGTCCGGCATGTCCAGGGCTGTGACCAGACACTCATAGCTCGTGGTAGTCTCGTAGTCCAGATTGCCACTGACTTCAATCTGACCTCTGAATTCGTCTCCAACTTTAGCTGTATCTATAGGTAGAATAAGTCAGATATGAGGTGCAATTAGTGGTCCAAATTGGTATCCCATACCACCTTAAGTATCAACTTTTTTTAACGTATAAGCCCACGGGATATACACAGGAAATCACGGTACACAATCTGAATCCACTTCTGTATTTTCACCAAGAGAATATTATTACAGTTTAACATGGCAAGAATACTAACGATATTGTTTCAAAATCTAAGGAATTCAGTTCTTCATATCATGTATGGTAACTATCATGTATGTATCTTACATTCTATGCTGATACCCGCGACAGTAAAGTAAACAGTATGGTTTTACTGTTATGGTCAAGTACTCACGGTCTGTGAAACTGAATGGACAGCCCCCAGAGCCAAGGCTTTTAATACTGTACGTAACGAATCCGTTGGCGGTGTTTGAATTGTCTTTATCTATCGCATTCACGAAATCCGACTGAGATAATAGAAGCAAACAAGAACGATAAGTATTCAGGAAGAAATACGAAGAGCATAGGCGAATTATGTTTAATGTTATACTTCATACGTGTTATACTTTTTTAATGTTATACTTTTTATGCAATAAGTGAGTCCATAAAATACCCAGAAACAGGTATGTCGTAGGTAAGTCGTGTAAAGATCTCATGTGTGTGTACAACAAAATTGTCAAAGCTTGAGCAACGTAAAATAATGCAAAGCTATTGCAACAAATTAACTCACTAGTACTGTGTGATTTGCCGCGTCCTCACTCACACTCATATTGTACGTGGAAGCGGTGAACTCAGGACTGTTGTCGTTGACGTCACGCAGATAAATATTGACAGTCATAGTGGCACTCTTACCTCCGCCGTCCGTAGCCTGCAACCATCAAACAGATGTTCCTTATGTACACATTTGCTATACATCCGTGGTGTTGGTGGCGGTGGTTGCAGCGATTGTACTGCTACTGCTGGTGGTAGTATAGTAGTAGTAGTAGTAGTAGTAGTAGTAGTATAGTAGTAGTATAGTATTAGTAGTATTAGTAGTATAGTAGTAGTAGTAGTATAGTAGTATAGTAGTAGTAGTAGTAGTATAGTAGTAGTAGTATAGTAGTAGTATAGTAGTAGTAGTATAGTAGTAGTATAGTATTAGTAGTAGCATAGTAGTAGTATAGTAGTAGTAGTATTAGTAGTAGTAGTATAGTAGTAGTAGTAGTGTAGTAGTAGTGTAGTATTAGTAGTAGTAGTATAGTAGTAGTATAGTAGTAGTAGTATAGTAGTAGTATAGTAGTAGTAGTAGTATAGTAGTAGTAGTATAGTAGTAGTAGTATAGTAGTAGTAGTAGTATAGTAGTAGTAATAGTATAGTAGTAGTAGTAGTAGTAGTATAG
>JAVCKX010124303.1:0-10951 GCA_034780695.1 Lepetodrilus gordensis
CATTATGACTACACTAACCTCCGTCAAATGTTTGACGGAGGTTAGTGTAGTCATAATGGCTTGGGTTTTCGAGGATGGGCTATTACATGAAGATTAACCATTTAGTTGGGCGATTGATGGGGAAATGATGATGGCAATTATGGCGACATACATGTATACTACTGTAGACCTCGCATATAACAGCCTCGCATAAACCGGACATTCGCCTATAACGTATACTGAATCTTGAAATCCCGGTGTCGTCTAAGGCTCCAACGCTAATTACGGCATATGTGTATACATACATACGGACTTCGCATATAACGGACACAAATATCCGGTCCCAATGAGTACGTTATATGCGAGGTCTACTGTATGTTGTTGTAGGCCTACAACTATATTGAACAATGGACATATGTCGTTCACGAATTAAGCTACCATGTTTATTTTTATAATACATATTGCACCTCATATGCTACAGGCCTAGCTAAATAAAGGTTCTGTTCTGTTCTGTTTTGTTGTGTTCTGTTCTGATACCCGAAAGGATACCTTCTTGTATTCTCTCCACTGGTTCCTTGTCATTGTCGCTTGAGAAAGTCGTAAGAACAGATTTGAACATTTTCTCTTACATTCTGTTTCTTGCGTCAACTGTACAGTTTCAATAAATCTATGCAATCTAGCTATAAGTAGCACTTCTAGAGATATACTTGTATGAGCCATTACTTATATGTAGGTAACAATAATACTGACACATATAACGCGCAAAACTCCACACCGACAAGATGCACATTTACTCAAAGCATTTACTGACTTACGGATGTAAAAGAGAAACAAACATATCGGCGGAAAAGAAAAGTTTTAATGGCATAATATCACATATATTTATGGCTGTTTTGAACTATAGTTCTTCACCCCAGTACAAGAAAATATAAGATGGCGACCATAAATTTAATTATATCGAGTACTAAGTACATCAGTAAATAACAACTTTTGGGTGGATAAATCAAGCGTAACTAGTCTCACATCGAAATTCGTTTATTCACTATATATACAGGTCTATCAGCTGTGATAGTATGCCTTTAAGTTGTATTGAGTATCAAAAGATAGGAAGTGAAGGTGAAAATCTGAGTTCATGAGGAAGAGAGTTCCAGTATGAAGCGGAACAAAGAGATAACCATTCAGTATGTGGAACAATACTTGGATTTTCTGATGCCTGGGGCCAGTTGCACATGCATTTGTAGGCTACAACTGTGGCAGGAGCCCAGTTACAAATATTGTAGCGCTACAAGAGCGTTGTGCAACAAGTCCCAGGGCCAGTTTCCAAAGCTGTACAGTACAGAACTACTTATTTATTTCATAGCCCTTTGCAAAGACAACGGAGACATTTTTTTGGTTCGATTTTGTATACATCTTTTTCTGTACAAAAAACATACCTCTTCAATTACTTTGACAAATACTAATACTACTTACGGTAGTAATATTGAGAACAATGTCCCATGAATTTACAACATAATTTTCTCCTCTAATCAAATCATTCATAAAAGTACACAATCGAACTTTGCTGAAATATCTTTATTTTGTGTTACCTGTAAGAAAATACATGTGAAATAATAATAATTATTATTATTATATCAGACAGGACGGAAATACATCTTCATATGAAATAATCATAATCTGACAGATAAAAATAAAATACATGTGAAAACATTTTTTGGTTTTAATATAAGTGACAGGAAAATTAATAATAAAATTTCATATGTAACTCTTGGTTATACCATGAACGCAATGTTGTGTTATCTATTTTGGAGTATCAATCTAAACTAAATTGCAGATTTACAATATTAATATCACATAAACCTTTCTCAATGATGTGTACAATTGATTGATAATACTGTCTGTGTGTGAAGCTATACCTATTTCATTCAGCACATTAAAAATGTAAATACATTGCATTATATGCACATATTTGAATATGAATACTTATGTAATATTGAACAAAATATATTTGTTTCTATCACAGCTGAATTGCAGAACAATGTTATTAAAATTTAGTTAGGATAAATATTAAAACATCTTTCCATCTTCTGTTAAAATAGTGAAATAATATCCAAGAAAACCCAAGAATCAAAATGTACATATAAATTAAAAATAAGTATCACAAATTGGAAATCTTAAACATGATATTATTACACCTGAATGAATGAATGAATTATTGTTTTACGTCACAGCGGGAATCTTTCACCCATAGGTGACGACTATATTACAAATGACAAATTTGACTATCGTGATATAATTCATAATAAAATAGATCTAGATGTATACATGGTACATAGTATTTGGGTTAAAAATGTTTAACTGTTATTAGTCATGTGTCTGAATAACTTCGTAGTTAATTACTGCAGGATAAAATAATCTATGATCTGTTTATAATGGGGTGAGGACCTGTAACAACTATGTGTGTTACTGTACAGCCAAAGTCAGGACGGGTACAAAAATTCAAGGGTGATAACTCTATAATGGATTTGAAAATCACCCAAATTTGTCTCCCCTTCTAAAAATGCCTCTACACTGTGAAAATATGAATAGATCTCTGAAATGTTGATAATTTGGTTTTTTATTTCATTGCACACATTTCGTAAATACTAGTTATTTTGAAAAATGCTCAAATACTGTAAGTGAATTAAAATAATTCCAAGAGATTCTATATTTGAATACTTTCGATGAATGAATTATTGCTTTACATCGAAGTAAGAATATTTTAGCCATATGCGACTAGTTAATTATACCTTCAAAATGATGATATTACATAATGTATTATATCATTATGTAAAGCAAAGGGAATAAGAAATATTAAAAGTTAAAAATGTAAAAAAATATATTGAAATATCCCCTCCCATACAAGTAATTCTGAAAGAAGATACATTGTTGTCGATTTCAGGAATCGGTATAAATAATTGTAATAAATTGCACTACATATGCTTATGTAGATTTGTTGTGTAAAAGAAAGTCCAAGTTATACTGGTCGTCTTGTGGCGCTGAGAATGTCATCATAGCGCCACATCTGAGTGGGGAATTCGGCCGCCAGTTTTGGTAATCACGTCTTTCATCTCGCCGATATCTAAAATGAAATGAAAATGGAATAAAAACATTTAGCAGAATAAAATTGATCCAGTTAGTGCTTGTAAATTAGGTGCATAGTTGCCTAAACACAGACAAGCAGACAAATCCAGAACAATTTAATAGCTAAATTTATTTTCTAAAAATGTTTTTAACATAGCAGACTTATAAGACTCATGAACCCACATTAACATAATTATAGCTACACCTCTGTGAATGGTATTTATTTAAATACTGTATCTTTTCTGCATCTTAACACACATATATTATGCACATAATTCATTGACAATTTAAATTATACTATAAAATATAATATAAACAGCAATTGTACAAGAAAGAGCAAGGTTTTACTATTTAGTACAATTGAATCAGAAAAATTAAATTAAATTTCACATCAATCATTTCTTTTAAATATATTATTCACTTTCAGTAATACCGTAATTACCCCTACAATAATTTGTGGCCGTTCGAACTGTATTAGAGGGTTTGAATTATAATGGTACACCATAAACAGCAATTTTACAAGCAAGATCATAGAGGCTTCTTCGAGTTCACTAAATAATATTTTCGACCGAAATCGGGACAAATCCTGCGTGTCGTACATTGTCTGAGCTGCTGGTTCTCTGTGACGAGCTCGCTGTTCCTACTGGCGATGAACACGGCATCCTGAATGGCGTCCTCCAACAGTGCGCGGTAACGCTGTTCTATCACCATCTTCTGTTCCTCAAACATGTCGCGGTACTGACGGAATGTCTGGAAATATAAGAAATATCACCCAATGCATCATTAAAAAATTCAAAAGTGTCACCCTAAACATGCAACATAAAACAAGATGGCAAACATTAAACAAGATGGCCAACATAAAACAAGATGGCAGAATAAAGCAAGATGGCCGACATAAACAAGACGGCAGAATAAAACCATATTGCAAACATAAAGCAAGATGGCCGACATAAACAATATGGCTGACATAAACCAAGATGGCTGACCTGGAAGTGTTGCAGTTGTTGAAGTTCCATCTCCTCCTTGTGAATCCGGTGGACTTCTGACAGCTCCTTGATGACAAAGTCTTTCTCTTTCTGTAGAGATTCCAGCTGCAAATCAAAGCATCAAAATTAAAGGCATACAATCACTGTTGACATATTTTAAGGTCAAACATATTTATACCTGAAAGTATGTACAACAGCGGTATGCAACAATTTGGACGCATGTTTTCAATATTTTCATATTTCACTTCCTAATATATATCATACTGCCTCATAATCTATAACCCAATAGTGGCTTCCACTGGAGATAACATCAGGTGGATAACAATGTTATTCCCCCGGTGATAACATCGCTTCAAAATTGTCCTGATTGGTTAGTCATGCTGTTGCCATCCAATCAACAGCCGTTCGCGTGCATGATTTGCATGGATTTGTCGATTTCACCCATCACTTGTCACCATTGCAGGTGCTCGTGAAGACTTCTGTCCAGTAACTAAGCAAGTGAGGTACACATTTGAGCATATTGCTTTAGTTACATTATTGGGTGATAAATAGAATCTCCACCTCATGTCTTTTGATACCAATGTTATCCTACTCGTAACCTCAATTTTCCATATTTAACAGCATAATGTTCATGTATTTGTTTCAACATCCAGCACAAATAAATAAAAAGTTTTAGAATTAGTTTTAGAATTCTTGCATTAATTTGCTCTGGTTGATTTTGACTGTTAATTTCAATTCTACCTTGTTTGTCATTACAGGTTTTTCATGTCTCAGTTGAGCGAGTTCCATTTCCAGCTGAGCGCCCTCTTGTGGTTGGTACTGCTTCCCGTCTGCCAGATGCAGCTGTGGACAGACATTACGCAAAATTAATTTCACTTGTTATTTATTACCACACACTACCGGGTACCCACAAACCAAACACACAATCATGCAGGTATACACAGCACACACACTATCGGGTACCCACAAACCAATCACACCAGGTTATCACACTGACAACACACAACCATGCAGGTACACACAGCACACTATACTGGGTACCCATATATTCAGGCGGCTCGCACCATACCATGTACCCACACACTACCAGGTACCCACCTGAATATCGGCGTGCTCCTGCTGTACCTCGACCTTGACCTTCTCCAGGTCATCCTCCAGCACAGTCTTGTGTTCCGTCTCCAGTCTGGCCAGCTCTTGTTGCTGTCGACAACAACCAAGTTTGGATTGTATACTCCTCAGGGAGTCGAGAAGGTTAATTCTTCATTTCACAGGATCTAGTCTCAATAACAGACACACATCTACTGGCATATTGCATACCCTTCTAATGCCTGAAATTGCAATTTGCATGGGGTGTATACTCCCCATAGAGTTGAGAATGTGAAACTGAGTTATCATGGTAATATAATAATAACTTTGAGATTCAATGGAAATGGTGTTACAGATTTTTTTTTGTTATTATTATTATTATTATTGTCATTGTTTTTGTTATTGTGTTGTTGTTGTTGCTGTTGTTGGTATTATTATTACAGTGGAGTTCAAATTTGCAATGAAATTTGAAACAATCCTGTCCAAATTGCTGTCATGCAAGCTCATCTCATTCTATGCCTTGCCAAGTAAAAGAGGAGGAATTTTACAGCCATAATTATCAATAATTATGATTAATAATTAAATAATAATCTGCTTACCGATATCAATTTCCGGAGTTCCAGCTTTTCTTTAAGAGACGTCGCCTGTATCTGACTGCCCTGTAACATTGGAAGGTCAAGTTGACATTTTGTCAAGAAGGTGAAGTTGACATTTTTTTAGAATGTTTAGAGCCGCTTTCAAGATGCCTTCACTTATATTTTCTAAACATGATAGCTGCGTTCCCATTGTTCATCCTATAATGATCATGTCAAAAAAGGTAACTTTCGCGAACATTCATGCCGGACTCCCTCAACAGGATTTCAATCTTGGGGCCTTTAGATCCGAAGTCCAACGTCTACCATTGCAATAACATCCGCTCGATTGGCTATTAAGTAAGATTCTAGATTTATTTTTTTGCTTCTAGGCTGTGTTTAACCCTCTCCCTGCTGGATTAGGCACAACTACAGCTCTTTAGGGCATCTCTGGTTGCCTTCAGCTGGAAGAGGGTTAATGGCTGACCTCTTTCTCCGCAGTCTGTTTCTCCTCGACTTCCTTCAACTGGTGCTTGATCTTCCTCAAAGTCTCAGTCTCCCCCTTGATCTTTTCCTTCAGAGTCTGGATAGCGTTGACGCAGGACTTGGTTTCTGAGCTGGAGGCCTTGCCTGGAAATACAAGGTCAAACCCACTGAAATTATGAAACTTTTCATGCTGAACTCCATATGCAAAATCTCTATATAGAATTTCAGTTTGAGTATGAAATCGTAGTAAAGGAACAAGTTTCACAATTTGAGTTGTTGCTGAGGTTTAACCCTCTCCATGCTGGAAGCAACCAGAGATGCCCTAAAGAGCAGTTATTGTGTGCCAAATCTAGCAGGGAGAGGGTTAAAATGGAGAACTAAGAATAGAACTTTAAATATCAGGGTAAAAAGCATAAAGATTTATTGTTGCTTGAGCACATGCTTCATCTCACATGTGCTCAAATAACAATACTCGTCCTCTAACAGAGGATCATGCCGATCCTGGGATTCAAACCCGAGTTATCTGGTTATACTGGATTGTGAGTCCAACGCTCTACCGAATACTAGTAAGTCAAAGGGGTAACCCTGCTGCTGGCTGAGACCAGTAGGAGCAGCTTATATCACATAACGAAAATCCTAACATTACCTTTTTCTGTGAGTTTGGAGTACTCATTAATTTTCTTCTGAAGTTCTTCCTTCATGTCCTCAACCACTCGTCTCTTCTCCTTATACTGAAGAGTCAGCTGATTTGAAAAAATAATTAAACATTAAATAAAATCATTCAGTCATGTTTCATCTTCTCATAAAACCATACTGTACAATTTTCAGGTATTGGAATTTTGGTCAAACGTTTTTTATATGTGACCAAAGTTCAGGTACCTGACCTATGACCCAGAGCCTTTTAAGAAGGTTTCTAGATTTATTTTACTACCTTAGTTTTACAGTGATAAAATAGTAAAACAATACCACCGTTGCTTAAATAATTCAGACAAATTATGTTTGAATAATTATAAAACAGTCATTTGAGAACATTATTCATATTCGTATTCACAAGAATGGACATTTTGAGACAATTTATTATTATTTGTTTATTATTAAATTGGTGTTTTTATCCGCTTTAAAGATTATTTCACTTATGTCATGGCTTAGTGCAGGAGGAAACACTCAACATTCGTAGCCCTGAACGTTGCAGTAAACCTGCGAGCACCGGTTGGTACTAACAGACCAAGGATGGTAGCTGCATTGCCATGGTACAGACAGTGCATCCTATCATGATCACATCAGAAAGGTAACTTGAATTATTAGGAGAAATACAGTATTGCTGATGACAATCCTACCTGATCTTTCTCTTTCTGGAGCAGAATCAACTTGTCCTGCAGCTCCTGGCCTCCTTTCTGTGTGCTGCCCATCACCCACTCCAACACACCCTGGTAACATCAACAACACACCCTGGTAACATCAACAACACACCCTAGTAACATCAACAACACACCCTGGTAACAACAACACACCCTAGTAACATCAACAACACACCCTGGTAACATCAACAACACACCCTAGTAACATCAACAACACACCCTGGTAACATCAACAACACACCCTTGTAACATCAACAACACACCCTGGTAACAACAACACACCCTAGTAACATCAACAACACACCCTGGTAACATCAACAACACACCCTGGTAACAACAACACACCCTAGTAACATCAACAACACACCCTGGTAACAACATACCCTAGTAACATCAACAACACACCCTGGTAACATCAACACACCCTATTGGTAACATCAACAACACACCCTATTGGTAACATCAACAACACACCTACCTTGGTAACAGTAACATTAACAATTAACACACCCTAGTAACACCAACAACACACCTTGGTAACAGTAACATAAACAATTAACACACCCTAGTAACATCAACAACACACCAGTAACAGTAACATCAGCAACACACCCTGGTAACATCAACAACACACCCTGGTAACATCAACAACACCCTGGTAACATCAACAACACACCCTAGTAACTGGTAACATCAACAACACACCCTAGTAACATCAACAACACACCCTGGTAACACCAACAACACACCCTGGTAACATCAACAATAAGACATTCATAATTACTGCCTTTCTCTATAGCTAGAGGGTGCCCATAATATATATCAAAATAGTAAAAGGGGCATCTTTTAGCGACTTTTAACTTCTGCTAAGTACCACACAGCTAATTTGATTTGTTGTATTACTGTATCCACTACATAACTTGATCATAATCAATCTCACTAAACTCAGATCAGAAATGTGGACATCTTCCTAGTGTCTGATCTCTGTTTCATAAATAGTTGTCAAAATGTTTAAGGAAACGAGTTCTGATTTAAATTTGTATTTTAATTTCACATACTTTATTTCCAAGATTTGTTTTCCTTTCTCCTTCAACCTTCTTTGACAGTCTCTCCTTCTCCTCCCAGGTCTGCTGCTTGGCGGTCTGTAGGTCTTTAACCAGGCCCTGTATAGAGATCACATTAGCATTACCTTCATGTGGGAAAACTCATCTTAAAGGCACTGTACCCCAACTTTTAAAGGAATTCATATTTTCTACTGAAATAATAATAATATTAATAATAATATTAATAATAAAAACTGTTAGTTAAAAACTATTAATTAGTGAGTTACATCACAGTGGGAATATTTCACCCATATTTGAGGAGTGAGTGAATATGGAGTTTAACGTTGCTGCGGGAATCTTTCACCCATTTGCGACGACCCATATTTCAGGAACCAATAATAATTATATTAATAATAATATTAATAATAATACTAATAATAATAATAATGTGAACAATTTATATTGCGCCAAATCCATACTTCAGAAGCATGCTCATAGCCTGGGGATTATACAACCCGTTGCCGGTTAAGGCACTAGAAGGTTTTACATTCACAATTCCATCTCTTCCTACCGGGAATATAATCATAATAATAATAATAATATATGCATTTATATAGAGATGCATAGTCTACATAATTTTGGGCACTCTGTTGTTCTCACAACTATGGTAATATTGAACTCATTACACATAGCGTTAAAAAATTCAAGGTCCAAGTTTGATAAATTTGTGATAATCTGGTCTGAAGCTTGTGTATTTTATAGAGGATATTACACAATGTTCTATTCAATATCAACTTTATGTCCCGAGTGAAATACTTTTATTGCACGAGCTTCAGCGAGTGCAAATAAACGTATTTCACGAGGGACATAAAGTTGATATTAAATAGAACATTGTGTAATATCCTATTTATTGCCACAGATGTAATTTAAGAAATAAGTATGCCTAAAATGAACATGTTTTTGATCAAAGGTAATCAAATTCTATGTTGAGACAGGCAAATTTGTGACGTAACCTTTGTGATGTCACAATGAATCAACGACGTCAATCCATAATGTCTGTACAATATCCACATACTATGTACATACTATGTGGATATTGTTTCGATACGTCACATTTTGAAACATCACACTGGGGTAATAAATATATATACCTCTAGTTTGTCCACATCATCGACGTTTGGTTCAGAGGCAGCCGCGATCTTGTCCTTCAATTTGGAGATTTCAAACCTCAGTTCAGATATGATGGTGTAGGTCTCGTCCTTGATTGGATTTTAAGTAAATGAGATTAGTTATTACAAAAAAGTATATACTGTACTTACATATGTAAACTTGCTAAATGTCATGGTATGTGAAAGGGCATTAGACATTTTCATTCTTTCATAAATAAACAAAAACATATTTTCTTTGAGGAAATTAATTTTAATGCAAATATTCGTAATATTATGACGCTGATGACTGTTGAGGTACCGTAAATATGTATCACTATCATACAGATATATATTATCATTGATTACATTGTATCACTATCATACAGATATATATTATCATTGATTACATTGTATCACTATCATACAGATATATATTATCATTGATTACATTGTATTTAAGGCTAATGACAGTGATAAAAGACAGTTTCCACATTTTTTTTATATTTTAATGTTTTCTTATTTTCGAATTATTATTATGATAGTCAGTTCAGAAAAGTCCAACTTCTCACTAACCATATTAGTGAAGGCTTTGTTCTTGACAGCTCTTGCAAATTGGCTGTGCTGAAGTGTAGTGAGTGTGTCATGATACGAAGAATCTGGAAAACAAAACAAAACATAAAATAAGCAAACTTTTGTTATTTTTTCTACATATGTTTTATCGATCAAATATTATTTTAGAGAAAATGTTATCACTGGTTCTGGTGAATTATGTGACTTTTTTCTTCTTTCCAGAAGTGGAATATTCTGTTCTAGTTTAACTCTCCAAAATTAAATAGAAATTCCAATTTCAGATATTTTCTTTAATATTAATATGTCATGTGATTTTGCGTCAGATTATCGCGTAAATTGTTCTCAAAGAAAAGGCCACAATGTACAAAATACTAGTTTGAGAAATGTTCTGGATATTTAGTGATGATCACACTACAGACATAAGTCAAAATTATGTAGTGAAAGTGAACATTCTAACCTCTATGGTACAAAAGGTAAGAAAGCATGACATAAATATCTTGTGCTCAAATGGTTAAAAATTGCTTCGTATGATATTTTTATATTATTGGATTCGTATTAGAATTTGTGGTCGAAACTAGGGCCAGCCTCCTTAAACTGATTTCC
>JAVCKX010124314.1:9778-21616 GCA_034780695.1 Lepetodrilus gordensis
TGACATTCACTGTCACAGTTCTGTGGCTCTGACACTGTTCTGACATTCACTGTCACAGTTCTGTGGCTCTGACACTGCCAGTGGTAGCAACATTGCCACTGCTAGCGGGCAGCACTGTGAGAAATGTCTCGCTGCCTCGATATAGAATGGAAACATGGCGAGATTGAATGGAGACATGGCGATATTGATCAGAAAAGTCGCAAACTCTGCTTTCTGTGATTTCAGACCAAACCATGGCATGTTTTCTACATGGTCACCTTCACTGGCATTGGTTTCATCATTGAACAGTCATCTACATGTCTTGTTGACGTGGTTATAATTGTCAGGCATAATTTTAAGGATTTTATTTATTTTTTAGCTAATTTATTTATCATATATTCTGATACTAGCTATTTAACATAATGTTTCTGTTAGAAAGTTCTGTTAATCTTTAAAATCTTAATTCTTAAAGATACTACTGTGGTTAAGATACTGTTTACAGGTCCAGATTGCAATCTTGATTTAAATATCGACCTCTTTGAATTTACCTTTTTCCAAAGTCATAAATATTAAATGATTATCTATTCTGGAACATTTCTAGTTATTTATTCTATGTGTGTTTGGATGTTGTATTGACAATCACTTACTAAAGACTACATCAAATGTTCATGTGTTCTCGATGACTTTAAAGTGTTGAGGTCATGTGTTCTATGGATGGTCTCTAAATAATTTAGCTGTCTTTTGTATCTGTTTATCCCTTGCATCATTTCACACATCATCATTTCATCATCGTAATGCTATACAGTGGATTCTAGTGACGTTCATGAGTATCAGAAATAGAAGCATTAATTTCGCTGTGAAGAACCTGATTGTTTTTGTACATATTTATGTCTGAGTCATAGCGTCCTTGTACCGTTTTTGTTTTTCTATTCGGATTCAACCTTTTATATTCACAGTTTCTAATCCGGCTTATAATTCCGTCTTAATGAAGTTAGAGTTTATCTTTTCATGCCTGGATATCCACATGTTTTCAATGGGTAGACAGACATCTTGCAGTGTTTGACGGCAGCATGTCCCAGCCTGAATGTGTCTCTGAGTTCCGATTCCATGAGTTCCGATTCCGTGTTCCAGATTATAGAGACAGTATGATGCCCGACTCTCCAGAATGCAAAGGTATGACACAGACCACTAGTTCCCCCGTCATCAGCAACATGACCGCCATTCCACCGCCCATCACGCGACCCATCTCAACGGGCAGCTCAATCTCAGGTCAGTAAGCAATAGTCAAGTCATCTACACCCATGACCAGGCAAATTAAATACAAGTCGTGATATTAGTGAAATATTCTAGGGGAAAAAATAAAATAAAAATGCATACAGTCACAAATTTAACATCAATTTTGAGACAAAAATTCGAAGTAATAATAATAATAATAATTTATCACCCAATACTGGCTTCCACTGGAGATAGCATCAGGTGGATAACAATGTTATTCACCGGGTGATAACATTGCTTCAAAATTGTCCTGACTGGTCAGTCGTGATGTTACCATCCAATCGATAGTCATTCGTGTGCATGATTTGCATGAGTTTGTCGATTTCACCCATCACTTGTCACCATTGCAGATGCACTGAAGATTTCTGTTCAGTAACTAAGCAAGTGAGGTACACTACTTATACCTTACATTTGAGCATATTGCTTTCAGTTACATTATTGGGTGATACATAGAATCTCAACCTCGTGTATTTTGATACCAATGTTATCCTACTCGTTGATAAAAGTAACCATTGGTATCAAAAGACACTCGGTGGAGATTCTCTATTATGTCCATTTATATAGCGCCCAACTCCATATTAGGTATGCTCATAGCGCTGACACTAAAATCAGTCTCAAGTTCATGCACCGTACATTAACTTGACAGAAGCATCATCTTTTTATTTGTAAACTTTCAAGTAAAATATTTAGAGCTTGGTGATTTAATTCCTCTGTGAAAGCTATTTAGTTTATTTGATTGGTGCTAATGTAGTGTATATTACGAGATAGTTTTAATAAATTTCAGTGTGCAAAGCAGCGTAGATAACCAGTCACTTTAACTCTAGCATTTGCCATATACAACACCATTTCTATGGTTGGAGATAAGACTACCTTAGATTTATCCTGTTTCCTGCCACAGGCAAAATCTGATAATTTGTTACATCCTTTTGTAATTTGTCTGATGAATGTTTTGTAAAATTATTGATATGATGTGGGACATCTGGAATGATCATGCAGTACTTGTATAGACAAATAAAATGCATGTTTCCATGTAATAATTGTTGTATACTCCCCAGGGAGTTGAGAGGGAATTGAGTGACCACAGATCTGTTGACCGGGGTAATAATGTAAGCGTTATGAGCATAACTAGTGTGGAGTTTGGCACTATATAAATGGACACATTATTATTATTATTAATTCATTTGACTATCAAAGCTATGATTGTATGCATTTTGTACCAAAAAAAATATCTTCACGTTGGGTTGCCATTCTTGTAGAGCATCTGTAGATCCAAGTGTTTTGACTTCTGAATTAAAATGTCTGTGTGTAAGGATATATTGTTCCAACCAGTGTTCAAAATTACCGCTGAAAACCTACTGGCCATAATAATGATACAAATAACAACTGTTTAAAAAAAACACATGAATTTCTACTGGCCCTTAGGATACCTTTAGCATTGTAAGAAATGTCCGGGCCAGTGGTAATTTCGAATACTGGTTCCAACACAGATAATTGGATGTGTATTTGTGCAACATATTTGTGGAAGCAGTGGTGAAATGTGTCAATATCCAACGTCATCAATAGCATGTCAATATCACCTGTTCTCTTTGCTGTGTATCGCATACTCTGCTGTCAATATCCTGCCCATATCACATGGCGCCACGAAAACACGCTCTCATGGGTGTTGTATCATATGAGCAAGTGACAGATGTTTGATATTAACACATGTAGACTGCAGATTCCCCCAGCAGCTGAGATATATAATTTACACCTCTATCCAACAACAGCTGACATTATATCCCAGCAACGACAAACAATTTGTGAATAACGATTTAATTTTGGATAAATTATATATACTCTGATAAAAAAAAAGTACACTGATTGAAATATGCCAAAATCGAAATTCCTAATTCAATTTTATACTATATGTTTCTCTAGAGATATTGTTTGTGATCAAGTGAATCATAATTGTTGAAAAATACAATATTATCGCAAATATTTTTGCTAAAAATGCATTTATTATTGTGTGCGTGTTTTGTAAAACATGTGTATTGTGCAGTTCACAATTACCATGGTTATTGAATCACTCCTAAGTCAAATAATACTGTTCAGTTTCAAAGAAAAACACTTAAAAATGCAACATTTCACTCAACGGGGGCGATAACCCAACGTTGAAATTGCCCAAGCTGGAACCTCGTATTCAGTAATTGCTACGACGTTTGTTTGCACAAAAACAACAATATGCGTAGGTTAAGGCAGACTGATGTCACCACGGACTGTCTTCTGAGTGGTCTTTCGGTGGTTGCAATCTCCATGGAAAACTATCATTATTGAATTTTACGTAAATGCAACAGATGCTCATAATTCTGACATCATCTGCAATTTTCGCAAGATTGTCGTATAGGTCATCACACGGTGTCACTTACACTTCCTAGTAAATCCACTAACTTTTCGACATCATCGTTTGAGACTTATTTGGGCATTACGTAATTATCATTTAAATTTACAAACATTATTTTGAGCTTATTTACTGTGTATGTACCGCTATTATCTCATAAGTACCACGTAACATCTATTTTATTACTTTTATTACCAATTATTGATCGTGTACTTTCTTTTGCTCGTGAGTATACTTGTGTTTTAATATGTCAAATCTGTAACAATTATGACTTCTCATATACACAATACGACATATTAGTAAAAGTAATAAACATGGCACAGATGTAGTATTAGTCATAATTGGGATTTGAGAAATTTGAGATTTATTTATTTTTATTTATTGGATAAAATATTAAAAAAATATATTTGTTGCCCATTAAGTCGGCTCTAAGAACTTTTGGATTATGTTTTAGTTTTCATATTTTTATTGAAACATCACTGCTCTAATAGGCGTCTCAGCAGGAAGGAGGGTATGATGAAAATGTTTGCTCCTAGTAGCCTAGTATAGTCCTTGTCAATAACACTGAATACATTGACATTGTTTTCCTATAATATTCTGAATATATTTTTATAAAAAATAAAATAAAACATTTTTTTAATATGAAACTCAACAAAAGAAATACATTTTATCCAATAACTAAATTAATTGATAAATTAAAGAATGTTTAATGTCTGCCTGTTTCAGGACTGAATGGATCTCACTCTCCGCTGAGCAGTATAAACGGCAGGACGCCGTCACCCCAGTCGATGTCCAACTCCGCCATATCGCAACAGCTACCACCGGCGTGTGGTGCACGGCAGCTCAGCAAGCTCAAGCGGTTCCTCACCACTCTGCAGCAGTTTGGGTCGGACATCTCACCTGAGATCGGCGAGCGGGTTCGAACCCTGGTTCTGGGGCTTGTGGTAAGTGTCTTTGTTCTGACATGATGAAGTACAATAATATTAATGATGCAGTACTTTCTGAGTACCCCACTTGTAGCCTTTCACCAGGCCCCGAGATTACGTAACATTTTTTAGTACGATTTCTTGTTCAATTTACAAGTTTTGTTCACAAATCCTAATAGTAAATTTGAGCTTGAGCATGAAGTAATACTCATAATGTTTAGTAATTTCTTGGTTTTAATAATTGAAAATTTGGTTTTCCGTTAGTATTTAAAAAAATTGTAAATTGTTATCATTCAGCTTTTAATTTTACTTTTGCTTTTTACTTTCAGAATTCACATCTTTCCATTGAAGAATTTCACGCTAAACTACAGGAAGCTACCAACTTTCCACTTAGACCATTCGTTATTCCATTTCTGAAGGTAGTTATTTTTTAATGGGGCCAGTGAGACATGGGAGTGTTTTTTTTCAATTTAATGTTATTTTAGAACATTGGCTTGGGTCACATGATACAACAAACTCATATGTCTACTATGAAAAACTGTGAACATAGTTAAATTGCACACGTGTTGTATTTTTTCTAACTTACTAACAACATGTGCGTGCACTGTGGAAATGTTTTATCCTGAAGACTCGATAATTATTTTTATTTTTAACTGTATGTCAATGAAGAAGTGTTAATAACATTAATACATGTCACTGGTCTGCTTGGAGTAAATTGAGAAAGATATCCTGAGTTAAACAAATGATTTAATTATTTTGGGGGTCTTATTTTAATGAATATTGTCATTTTTATGAGCACTGCCAAAAAATTATGATATGAAGTACTATTTATCACTTTATTTCATTGTCAAGAAAATAATGTAAATAATCTCGCACCGATTGATTCATTAAGTGCTACAATGCCGCCTGCAATATTCCCCGATTCCGAAACAAACAAAAGAAAATACATCGAACCATAACAGTTTTCAATTGCTCAATAAGAGTTCTGTTTTGTGAAAATGAATTCAATCAAATACAATGTATGAGATTTCTTTCTAATAGTTATCTTCCCATTGCAGGCCAATCTTCCTCTCCTACAGAGGGAGCTGCTTCACTGTGCACGGATGGCAAAGACCACACCACAGCAGTATCTAACACAGAATGAGCACATTGTGTTTGACCCTGCAAACTCGCCCATGGAGTCGCAGGATTCTATGTCAGAACTGAACGAAAATGGCAAGCGTATCTCTCCAGACAGGTAAGGAAGAAATGTCAACTGTTTTCTAGTTTCCGCATCAGAAATGAGAGTTGTAATTAATTTCCTTATGTGAAATAATATCGCATCTACAGTAATAAAATGCAAACTATGTTTATCCAGATTATTATTATTATTATTATTGGTATGGTTTTTCAAAATCAAACATAAATTTAATTGTTCCTGCTTTTTTGCATCACCATAAATCATATTCATGAAACAAAATGGTTATTAATCCAAATGTGTCGTGCAGGAACCAGGAGATGACATGTAGATTTTATCGACATCGTGAAGAGAGGGTAACAACAATTCTATGTATGTTTGAAGCAGGCCTAAAGAGAACGGCTTGGACTGCCAGCTCGATCTTCATCCTGCCAAGAGACACCACCCCATCAGTCCCATGACCGGCAGTCGGATCAGCCCCAATGGATCTCTTAACCTCAACACTGGCGCGCCCATCCGATTGGAAGATATTAGTATGTCACGGGAAATCCGGGAGCGAGAACGGATGGAGCGGGAACGTATGGACAGGGAACGAATGGATCGGGAACGGGAACGAGAACGGCATTATTCAGGTTATTGTAAGTATAGTTTTGAGTTTTGATTATATTGAGGAATTCGGTTAGTGGGTAGTGCGTTAGTTTTATAAGCAACCGAGTTGACAGTATATTGACTTCTGCTTTTGAAGAAAAGCATCCCTATTAATACTAATGTCAACAAATTATAAAGTTTGTCTATATTGAACGTGTTTCTGTTAACTTTCAGCCGGCTACCAGAGGAACGAGCCCTTTGAACCCTTGGAACGGTTGGACGATGATTGGCGACACGTGGAAACTGTAAGTCCACAAACTGTCTGAACAATGTAATAAGCCAGCTTGGAGTTTTGCATATATGCACAGAATATGCATGCACATATCAAATATGAAAGCACATTGTATTGTTATTATGCTATTAAAAAGACTATCACAATGACCAGAATCAGCGATAGAAACTAACTTTAAAACATACTCGCCCGAATAGTGATACAAATAACAAATGTTATGAATTTCTACTCGCCCTTAGGTTACATTTACCATTGGGAGAAATTACCCGGGCAAGCGGGCGAGTGTTAATTGCGAACCCTGAGAATATTTTACAGTGGTTTTAACAAACACATAATGCAAAATAGATGATAAACCCACTTTATTAGCACTACAACGCCTCAGACAGTAGTTGTTCATGTGCTTTCACCTTTGACATGTGTATACATATTCTGTGCGTATTTTTAAAAACTGCAAGCTGGCTTCTACTATCGTCGCAATTGGGTGAAAGATTCCTGCAGCGACGTTAAACTCCATATTCACTCACTGGCTTATACTTGACTAATGCCTTGCTCACACGTTAAATGTACATATGGAAGAGGCTAGATATGATATGATAATGTATTCAATATGTTGTTTTCTAAATGCAAAAAGCCCATCCTCACTAAACATTCACACATTGTAGGTTTACATTATTTTATGAAACTGTTGGCACACCCAAAAACATCATGGTTTATAGCATATGCACTGTTAAAGAAATAGCAGCATATTAATCTACAATATTTTGGAAGCAAAACTACAAGCTAATATAACCAGAAATCTTGCCAGAAATCAAAGTTTATACATTAACGGAAAATATAAATACATTAATGATGCTTGAACATCATGTGTCATGTAAATTGCTCGCTGGTTACACTAAAACAAAATTTGTGCAATATTTTCCCCGCATACAGGCAACTTGAGGTGGAATTTCGGGATTCACATTAACCCGACATGTTTTCTTAAAGAAGTAAATTTAATGAATCAATTTAATTAATTGGCTCTGATATTGACACTGCTTCACCATGGTTACACGGTGTTGTTGATATTGTAGATGCTGAACTGCATCATCGGCATGGTGGACAAGACAAAGCGGGCGCTGTCCGTGCTGCAGGAGCGCAGTCTCCGGGACCGCGAGGAGCTGTCGGTGTGGATGCGACGCCACGCGGAGGGCATGGACCACGACGTGAAGAAGAGAACCACGGACATGATGGCCTACACCATGCGGCAGACGGAGGACCGCGTGTCTGAAGTCAGGCGCCGAGCTGGTCAGTACAATGTACTCTCCATCTAGGAACCTTGTAAATTATTCTCCTTGGGTGGGAAATGTAGCAATAGTAATCCTTGGACACATTTTGTCTGAAAGTAATTATATTTATCTGCGATTTGTATGTAAAATATAACTTAACTTTTTTTTGTGTGCGTTAGATGTTTTTGCTTCCACCATATACACTATTAGCATACATATTCTGTCATTCGTACAATGAACAACATCTCCTCCTATTCCAGAAGAAGCAGTGAACGAGGTGAAGCGGCAGGCGATGTTGGAGCTGCAGAAGGCGGTGACGGCTGCGGAACAGAAAGCCACGGAGCTGGTGACGATAGAACGCGGCAAGATGGAGCAGCAGATGGCTAACACTAAGAAGCAGACGCACGAGGAATTGGCTGCCACCATCAACCATCAGGAGGAGAGT
Organism: Lepetodrilus gordensis; assembly: GCA_034780695.1. NCBI lineage: Eukaryota > Metazoa > Mollusca > Gastropoda > Lepetellida > Lepetodrilidae > Lepetodrilus > Lepetodrilus gordensis. Next base: position 18,103 of record JAVCKX010124314.1, read on the forward strand.
AGTGAGGTTAGTATCAACATTAGCCTGTCTGTGTGTGTCTGTGCCTGTCTGTCTCTGTCTGTCTGTGCCTGTCTGTCTGTGTTTGTCTGCCTGTGTCTGTCTGTGTTTGTCTGTCTTTGTCTGTGCCTGTGTGTCTGTCTGTGCCTGTGTGTATGTGCCTGTCTGTCTGTGTTTGTCTGTCTGTGTCTGTGCCTGTGTGTCTGTCTGTGCCTGTGTGTCTGTGCCTGTCTGTCTGTGTCTGTCTGTGCTTGCCTGTCTGTGTGTGTCTGTCTGTCTGTGTGAATGTCTGTCTGTGCCTGTGTGTGTGTCTGTCTGTCTGTCCACCCAGTGCTGCCCACCACCATTTGGAGTGCTTTTCCGAATAGAGTTTAATGTTCTTCTCAAAATAAAATAATTTACTTTTGAAAAATGGACAATGATCGTTATTAAAAATGGAGATTGCTATATTTTAACAATGGAAAATGCTTAATTGAACATTTGAGGTAGCTTTTGAACAAAGTATACTTTTTGACTGTATATGCATCAACTTGTCTCCTGTTCTAAATGCTGTGCTTTCTGTATTGCAGAGTTGCTGGAACTGCGGTCGGAAGGCAAGCGAGACGTGTAGTGGTTGTAACATTGCCAGGTACTGTGGCTCATTCTGTCAGCACAAGGACTGGGAGAGTCACCATCACGTGTGCGGGAAAGCGCAAGTTGCAAGCATCGCCGAGGCGCGAGACCAGCGGAAATCCAACAACCGTGGGGAGAACGTTCCCAGCAAGATCCCCGACATGGAGTCCACGCAAACACCTAAAAGTCCACAACAGCCGGAGCCCAGTCCAGCGAACTCTGTTGCCTCTGCGACGTCGGTCATTTCTGCGACAAACTCCGTGTCTGGGTCGAGATCCAGCACTCCTGCTGAAAATCGCTCATCTGAAACGACTCGATAAGACTGCTCACTGTTATTGATAAAGAAAGAATATATTTGTGTATTATCTGTCATGTGATGACTGCCTTCGGTACCAGACAGTCGTTTTCCTCCCACGTCTTCGATGTCGCTACTGACCATGTCTTTAGTCGTCAATGTTGCTGTCATCTGTCGACGACCTTCTCGCACGTCTGGTTACCGAGGCCCGACCTTTCCCACGTGTCGCTGGACCGTGTCGCTGTGAACACCCGCTACTGTGTTATTGTCACTCTCACACCTCTGTGCACCGAGAACACGAAGATGAGGAAGGAATGTTGCTGACGAGGAAATGGACATCCTGAGCGTGCTCCATGGTGGACATCCTGAGCGTGCTCCATGGTGTCGCTGGTGACACTGCTAGGACGTAGTTGACAGACAGACAGACTTCAGGGTAAACTATTGATCTCATTGGTTAACGACACCTGGACTCTCATAGTCTCACAGAGAACACGTCTTGTATTTGAGTGTGTGTCTAGTCACTCAAACACGGCCTAGGAAATCGGCATGGACATTATAATCATGGCTGATATGGAACCGAGGGGAGCGTGGACAACGTGGTATATGGTGTGGTGGTACATGCGGGCTCCTATTTTATCGTTTTCTTCAAATGGCAGTCGGGTGAAGGCAAATTTCCCAGAGTTCCATGTCCCACCACAGCCTCATTCTGAGATTATCGTGATGGTATCTGAATCTCGTTTCCTCTAGTCCCCCATCTCGTGTGACGTCTATCCACGCATCTGTTGTCCGTGCAATCATTAGTCCCCCATGAGATTTAAAGGCTTTAATTTTCATAAACCACAGGTGATATTGTTTTATTTTATTATTTTTTTTGTGTGTGAATTTGTTACGTTGTATATTGAGGGGGAAAGAAATGACTTTGGAACGTACAGTTCTAACGCCTCCAGCTCTGCTGGGTCGGCTAGCGTTGAGAAGCCCGAGTGGGAAGCTTCTCTCTGATAATCATGTACATGGCTTCTCAAGATGTGTAAAATACGTACGACATAGTAATATATATATTATGTATATCAGCATCATGACTGCGTAAACTATGATTATTCTTTACTGGCGGGCAAGTGTCTGAATGTTAACAGTTGTCTCCCTTCATCAGATGTTGAATGTATTACAATGTAACACGAACATGTTATGTTACATCATTGGTTGCCACAGATCTTTATGTAAAACACCAGATTTAAACTTTGTGCCAAATCTAGTACAGCACTGGTCTAAAGACAATAATATAAAAACTATTTAAAGCATCATAAATTATGATTAAAAAGTAAATGTACACAGCATTTCAAGTCAGATTTTAGATCTATACAATTCGGTATTAAATACCCAAAGCAATTTATTAATTTGCAACAATTTGACAGTTTCCTTCAGTATTATCACCAAGGAAACTGTAAAAGACTGTAAACCACATAATATTTGCCTTTGCCAACACTAACAAAACCTCATTAAATGAATATTTAAGTCCTCTATTTCTTTTGAACTCGGATCCCAAATTCTATAAAAAAATATATATCTCCTCCAAAATTCAAATTAAATATCCACGTGTATTTGCTTAAGTGTTGGTAAATCTGGCTGGAATATCTCTGCTGTTGTTCTCGATGGCGACGGTGAGGACAGCTGATATTGTCTGTGATGTCGCGCTGGAGCCACGGGCCGCCTGGCGCCCTCTGTCTGGATGTTGGTGACACGTATTGTACTCTCTACATGGACTCGTAATAAATACTCAATATGAAACACTTGTGTACTTGTCCTATTTCATCCCGTCCTGACTGTCGTCCTGATTGTCGTCCTGACTGTCACTGGTAGTGCACCGATACCCGGGTGCTCTTCCATGAAGCTTTCGTAACCGCTGAAACACCATCGTGATCTCATACCTATCCTGCTGGAGATCGTTTCTCAAAGCTCTCGTATTTACGAGACTTTTGTAGCCATCTCCAATACATGGGGATTGTGCATTTATGACAGTGCTCTGAGAGCTTCAAGAAACGATACCCTGATCACTACGACAGCCGTTGAGGCTTCTCAGGGGATACGAGAGCTTCGTGAAAGGGCACCCTGAGACACGGGCTAAGGAAGCAATCAACCAAAGGAAGCCTGCAGAGTAATACAGTGTAGACTAATCATAGTCGGAGAATGGAAGAAATTTTCTTGTACCAATTCTACTGAATGGTATTATTGCTATATCGGAACCAGTTTTCCCCAAGAAATTTAGGCTTGTTCTGACTGTTTATAACCCTAACTCTATTCATAGCAGGGGTGCGTTCAGGACATAATATAACATTTTATACTTTACAATACACTACTTTTCTAAATGTAGTGGCTGGCTTAACGATTTAGTAGCAAAATAGCAGGAAATCGGTTTACGCATGCATCCAATCCATTCCCTTCATGCTTTGCATTTTCATACTATTTGCTACCAAACACTACTACGGGCAAAACGTATCACTACTAGTACTACTAGCGTTGGCTGAACGACTATTGTAGCGCTACATATAAAAGAATGTAAAATTGTAGTCTGTCCTGAACGCACCCATGATCTCTTGAACATGAATATTAGGG
>JAVCKX010124315.1:0-10950 GCA_034780695.1 Lepetodrilus gordensis
TAAACGACTCCGAGTTTTATTAGGCGAGGCTGTGATTGGCTGCGGTCAGAGTTCATACGAACAGATTTTGTATGGCGTTTTCCTGAGACCGTTTACGAAGCGAGTGTCATAGTATATATATATATATATATATATATATATTCTGGGAAGACTGTCAATACAGTCTCATTAAAATAAAATCTGAGCATTAGTTTCGGATCTTGTTTTAATGAGACTGTATTGACAGTGATCACAAAGTATTTGACGGAGGTTAGTGTAGTCATAATGCCCTGGTTTTTCAAGGATGGGTTCACCTGGACGTAGCAGCGTAACTCGAAGGTCACCGGCGTATCTCCATCCTTAGCCATATACTACGGCATTGCTAAGGTTGAAGTGACGGTAATCGTCGTAGGCTACTTTGTAATAGCGGATCTACTTGGTTACATTACTTGCGCACCTTCATAAAAATTATAATTATTATTATTAGCCAAATGACGGTAAACAGTATTGCATCACTTGTTTTCTCTATCTATTTAGCAGGATACATGTGTCATGGCAAACGTGTCCAGTAACTTCACAACTCCAGAGATCTACACCATTCCAGAACCAGGGCGGATTCTGTTGGTAACAATTGGCGTTATAGTAACGGCGATCGGAATTCCTGGCAACATCCTGACAATTGTAGCCATAGTGAGGTGCAAGTCGCTTAGGACCCGCTTGAACATCTTCATCGTCAACCTGTGCATCAGTGACGTCATACTTGTTGGATACGGGTATCCATTTCTGATCGCTGACCTCGTCCTTGGTCGTCTACCCATCTCGCTGGTGTGGTGCAAACTGAACATGTTATTAAGCTATTTAGCTGCTCCTGCGAATTATACTACAGTTTTGATAATCACGGTCAGCCGATATGTGAAAATTATTCACGAAAATAAGTTCGAACTACTATTTGGCGGAAATAAATCCATTGTACTGTGTTTTCTGAGTTGGATGCCCGGATTAGTGGCTAGCATAATGGCTGCTGCAAAGTTCTCCCGGATAATGTATATACAAGCTTATCGTCAATGTGTTCCTGATAATTCGATAATCAGTTCAGCCTTAATATTTCCTATTACTATATCGACTTATGTTTTGTCAATATTTTGTTATATTCGTATATGGATCAAATTGATAAGTCGTACAAGAGAAATAAGCCAAGGACATGATGCGTCCTTAAAGACGAAACTTCGCAGAACCGCAAAACAAACGGGGATGTCATTTCTGGTAGTTGTAATATTTTTGTTCCTGACCTGTCCGTCGTTTATATTATACTCTTTCAAGATAGATGCGTCCGAATTTGTAATTTGTGTTGTAATGCTTCTATATTATTCAAACAGCTCCCTTAACTGCATCGTGTACGGTGCAATGCACAAATCCATAGTAAGATACTATCGGGGACTTTTGTTGTCAGTTGGGATTATGAGGGTTCATCCTGCTCCAACTACGTAGATTTAATTCTGCGATATTATGCATTTATATACTTATTGCTTTGGAAGAAGAAAATACTTTAAAATAGTGGAGATCTACATGTTATTCACAATGCACAAATCCATAGTCCATAGAGTCGTCGCTTATGGGTGAGATTTTCCCGCCGCGACGTAAAACATTAATTCAATCAAAAAACAAATCCATAGTAAGATATTATCAGGGACTTTTGTCGTCAGTTGGGATTATGATGGTTCATCCTGCTCCAACTACGTCGTAGATGTATTGCGCAGCGGCAATCTAATTCTGCGATATTATGCATTTATATAGTTATTGCTTTGGAAGAAGAAAATACTTAAAAATAGTGGAGATCTACATGTTATTCACAATGCACAAATCCATAGTCCATAGAGTCGTCGCCTATGGGTGAGATATTCCCGCCGCGACGTAAAACATTAATTCAATCAAAAAACAAATCCATAGTAAGATATTATCAGGGACTTTTGTCGTCAGTTGGGATTATGAGGGTTCATCCTGCTCCAACTATTGCATAGATGGAGTACCGAGGAAACGGCTTCTCGTCGTCGACAGGCTCAGATAAGTATAGTCGGTGTGCGAGGTGTGTGTTATAGATAGCAAAGCACTTAATCATAGACACAATCACAAATATACTCCTACACGCAATAAACAGTATGTTAAAAATGTCGTTTGTCTTCCCTCCATGTGAATGCGCAGTTATAGGAGCTGCAAGTGGAGCGAATTATATTTATAAACGTACCTAGTTTACTGACTTTGGTGATAAGCGTGTAGGTGAAATGTGCATGGTTGTTGTCAATACATCGCTAGGCAACGTAAGGTACAACATTTCACTTACACGCTTATCACCAAAATCAGTAAACTTGGTACGTTTATTTGTTCAACATAATTCATCTCTGAATCAAACAGATATTTAAAGACACGATCCTTTGTAACGTCGTATTAAGATTTTCTCTGCACTTTTAGTAAATCTAACGCCTAGACTTATGTTATCCTATCACCGGAATTCCTAGTTTTATAAGATATTCTTCGAAATTCTAAAAATAGACACGACGCACTTGCTATTGTAATCAGTTCGTGTGCATAAGTTATGGTCAAGTCAGCCGGGTAATAACATCAGTGATTAATATAATTGGGAGCATAAGTTGATCAGGTCTATTTTTAGAATGTTCAAGTATTTCCACATGTTCTGGTGATAACCAAACAGGAGTACTAGGCCTTGGGCATCCTCGAAAACCTAAGCCATTATGACTACACTAACCTCCGTGACAACATGTGGCTGTTGCGTGGGAGTTACTTGCTCTAAATATATAGACCAATCCAAGCTAGGCGAAGATAACTCTGAATCGATATATTTAGAGCACACGTAAAGCCCACGCAACAGTCATGTGTCTAGTGGGAATCTGATTGGTTGATATACATATAATGTATTCATATATTCATTAGGGCTGTTCAATAGTAGAAAACGGAGTTCTATATAGAGAGTGATGATCCCAGGGTATTTGATGGAGGTTAGTATAGTCATAATGGCTTGGGTTTTCGAGGATGGGCCATGGGTTGACTAATAACTCAAAAGAAAAGCTTAATACGCCATTAATAAACATCGAACGTTTATACATGTGTTTATTCAGTGATAAATCATGTTGCTCAGTATAGCCCACGCGTGACAGATCGGGATACAACGTAAACTTTTTGAATAATTAGAATAACCCACTCAAGACGAATGATCTTTCTCTCGTGAAACTAAAGCTCGCAGATGTGAACATTTAATTTAACTTCACGAAGGCCATAGTTTACGTAATAACTCGTGTCGAGTGGGTTATTCTCTATTTCACACACAACAATACAACGGTGTTATTCCGTGTAGTCAGGTCACCATCTACAGTCGATTTCCGGTACAGGATGCTGAGCATTACAGCATATGTATATTATTGTATTGTTAAAGGCATAATATCACAGATATGTATGGTTGTTTTGGACTAGTTCTTAGCTATAACTGCAAAGTGCATTCACTTGACATACGTAAAATCATATTTGTACTTCCAAAAATCTTTCCATCGTTGACAAAACTCCAATGCAACCACCTCCCCGATAGACTGCTTCTAAATACATCATTCAAAGGGGAAGTAACTCTAATGTTTGCTGGAATTCTTTCTAGAATAGTAATACACAATAGACAAGATAAATAGCGGAACGTTCCCTTATGTAACCTAAAATATAATTTGTTTTATAACTATCGAGTGCTGGGGGATAAGTACATCAGTAAATAAATACTTTTGGGTGAACAAATCATGCGTAGTTAGTCTCGGATCGAAATTCGTGTCTCCATTATATAGGTCAATCAACCGTGATATTATGCCTTTAAATGTCTTACTTTGCATTTTCTTTTATGAGAATAAATATTGTTAAAATCGTACACAAGTTCCTTGACATGTCTTTACAAAGCTGTTATCCGGTACTGGCCTACTTCGGGCGTTTCTCGAGGATCTAGAGCAATTCTAGAGCTCGCGTGAAGTCGCGAAACAAATGCTAGAATGACGTCACGAACGTGCTAAGACAGCCCACGAAGCACGAAAGTGTGTCTGGCAACAACTTGACATGCGCAATGACACTTCCGGGTTAAACTAGCGTATACATGTGTATCAGTTAGCTTTCCACGTGAACACGTAGCAGTGTCTTGGCCATGGACACCACAGTTGATAATTATTGAAGACTATAATGGTAACCGTGTATGTTTCCGTCCCAAGCTGAACACGTGTGTTTACTACTCCAGGATATTCAATGACATTATTCACCCCGATCACAGAACGTACAAGCACGTACTTGCTATAACAAGAATTAAATAGCACGTTGAGAATAGAGCGCATACATATGTCATATTCTAGTTTTAAGTTTACTGTATACGGTTTAAATAGTCTACGTACCTTACATTGTAACATGATTCATCTCTGAATCAAACAAAACATTAAGCCGACGATCCTTATTAACAGCGTATTAAGAGATAGTCAACTCAAGGCCTAGTACTCGTGTTTGGCTGTCAACGGAACTGGGAAAATCCTGTGATGTTCTAAAAATAGACCTGAACTACTTATGCTCCCAATACTGTCAATGTCGGGTTTGTCCTCCCTTCGTGTGAATTTGTAGTTACTGTAATCAAGTCGTCTGGAAGAACATCGGTCATTAATATAATCCATGTATTCCTACTGCACGAGAAGACGCACGTGAAAACAATATTTAATTAAAAGAGAGCATATATATATAGCATAGTAAACACGGCACAGAAACATTACGGACTATTTCGAAAGAAAGCAAGCGCGGTATATGAAGGTAGATACACAGGTAAGATTATTTAATTTGTATTAGGTTATAAAATCTGTATTGCATACGTGAGTAAATATACTTACGTGTGCAATTACCTAGTAGGGACCACACGCAAATTCACTTTTACATATGAGCACAAGTATTGTCTGAATAGTTCTTGTCATGTGAACGCACAGTAGATTTGCATACCTGAGCAAACAAGGTTCAAAGTAATTTGCATATCAATATATTCTAAATAGCAGCAGAAATTACTATGCTTTCACTCAATTATTTTAATGTGAAATCAATAGATCACCTAAATATAGTTGATAAATCAATTACAATAATCCGTGGCGGTGAATGTAAACTTGCGATCACTGACTTGGTACTGAGTACTGACAGACCAAGGATTAATAACTGCATTACTACTATATTATACAGGCAGCGCATCCTATCAAGATCGCGTCAGAAAGGTACTTCTCGTGAACATTGATACCGGGGCGGGAGTTGAACCCGGAACCTTTAACTCTGAAGTCAAAGGTTCTACATTTTTCATTCATTTATGTTTTACTCAGGCAATATTTAGTGGTCATGTGAACGCTTAGCAAATATACTTTTGCACACGTGAGTAAAATGTGCATACATGTGTATTTGCTCATGTGTGTATAGTGTGGTCATGTGAACGGGGGCTTAACTGCTGGTTGTGCAACCGTCGCTAGCTGCACGAGCAACCGTAATGTTGACGACCTATGGCCTACGTTCTGGTGACGTTCATTGGAATAATTTCATCAAAGCCATATACTTCCATGCCATTCATTTTCATAACACATATCCTTGATTAGTACGCATTTAAATGCTAACTCTCCTATTAGTTATATGTCACCGGAAATGACCCAGACGAGACTTACTGGCCCTATTATAACCCGACAAGGGAGTAAAACCAGTTAGGGGCAGAACATTATGCAATTTATTATGAAGTTCCCTGTCTCATTTGGCTATGTATTTAGCGATTTAATATACACATTATGAATTCCTTCACGTGTAGACGTAAGTGTGTCTAGACCTTGAGAAAGACTATTACTTATTACTGTTACTATTAAATGTTAGCCGTTACATGTGACTGTATGCGCAATGGCTAACATTTAATAGTAACAGTAATAAGTAATAGTCTTTCTCAAGGCCTAGACACAAAACAACCTTCGACATTCCAATGAGCCAGCATTCAGGCGTTGAAGATTACGAAACTGAATGTTCTAACAATTATCCTACGCCATCTTGAAAGTTCTTAAAATAGATGAACATAATTTTCGGAACATGTTCATCTAAGAATGTACGTCTTCGCTGATGTTTCAGTGAGTTATACACGCCGTTATACACAGCCACATCACGCCTCCCATCCTGCCATACCTTGACTAACAGAACTACTTTTTATTAGCGCATCTACATGGTTACATTACGCATGCATCTTCAGGCAACTGACGGTAAACATGATTGTATTATCTGTTTTCTCTATCTATTTTAGCAGGAGACCAACCATGGCAAACCTGTCAAGTAACTCCACAACTCCAGATATATTGGCCATTCCAGAACCATGGCGGATCCTGTTGATAACACTGGGCGTTATAGTAATAATGATTGGAATTCCTGGTAACATCCTGACAAGTGTAGCCATAGTGAGGTGCAAGTCGCTTAGGACCCGCTTGAACATCTTCATCGTCAACCTGTGCATCAGTGACGTCATACTTGTTGGATACGCGTTTCCATTTATGATCGCTGACCTCGGTCTTGGTCATCACCCCGTCTCACTGGTGTGGTGCAAACTGAATGTGTTACTAGCCTATGTAGCTGCTCCTGCCAATTATACTACAATATTAATCATCACGGTCAGCCGATATGTGAAAATCATTCACGAAAATAAGTTCGAACTACTATTTGGCGGAAATAAATCCATTGTACTGTGTTTTCTGAGTTGGATGCCAGGATTAGTGGCTAGCTTAATGGCTGCTGCAAAGTTCTCCCGGATAATGTATGTACGAGCTTATCTCCATTGTGCTGCTGGGAATTCGAAACTTATTTCATCCATATTATTTCCCATTATTGTATTGCCTTATGTTTCGTCAATATTTTGTTACGTTCGAATATGGATCAAACTGAGAAATCGTAAAAGAGAAATAAGCCAAGGACATAATATGTTCTTAAAGACGAAACTTCAGAGAACCGCAAAACAAATATGGATGTCATTCCTAGTAGTCGGCTTATTTTTTATTCTGACCATTCCGGGCTTTATATTATACACCTTCAAGATAGATGCGCCCGAATTTGTACCTGTCATTTTAATGCTTCTAAGTTATTCAAACAACTCCCTTAACTGCATCGTGTACGGTGCAATGCACAAATCCATAGTAAGATATTATCAGGGACTTGTGTCGTCAGTTGGGATTATGAGGATTCATCCTGCTCCAATTGCAACTACTTCGTAGATATATTGCGCAGCGGCCGTATACATTTGCGATATTATGCATTTAATACTTGATGAACGTTCTTAAATCCTCGTCAGTTGGAAATATGAGTGTCCATCTTGCTCCAACTCTTCTAACATATTGGAGATATAATTTTGTGTAAAAAAATAATTAACAAAACATAACTTTCCAGCCCTATAGTGACCCGGTCGAACTCTTACAAGTTCACAGAGGCATGTGGGTATATGCTAATTAGATTTGTGACGTATAAACCAAAACACTAACATTGAAAGGGATATAATGCTGCTAAAGCGCCATACTGCTAAAGCGCCATTTCGGATGCTGGAGATGGTATACATAACCAGAATCTACAGAAGTTTTGGTACGTTTTTTTCACGAAAACCTAAAGCAAACTATTATATTATTTTATAGGCTCAAACTCCTGTATAATTTATAAATTGAAAAAAGCCCACAAGGGCTCCATTTAAATAAATCCTACTATATATTTAATTGATTACTAATAAGACAATTACGCCAATTAAGTGATGAAATGGACACGAACTGTCAAGTGTCATGATGCGGGCATCATTCATCCATTGGCAGCGGAGCATATGTAAGAACACAGAACACGGAAGCAGTTAGTTCATTGCGCATCGACATTAAATGTAATATTTGTCTGTTTCATGATTATATTTACAGGAATGGAAAATCAGAACATGTTTAAATCCTCAAAATGAAATAAAGTCGGCTATCAAAAATTCCTTTGATGTTTCATACGACTTTCACACATGTTCATGCACTTAGGATAGCCTACATAGTAGCCTACACATGTTCATGCACTTGAGATAGCCTACATATTGGATTCAATTTTAACGTAGTAAATGAACGGGCGGAAGTCTCTCACGTCTAAATCTGCGGACGAATTCAGATAGTTTTTGCAGATGGAGGTTAATAATGCGTCAATGTATTGTACAGTTTAACACTTGCTTTGGCCTCATACTTGTACAACGGTGTGTTATAGATAGCAAAGCACTTAATCATAGACACAATCACAAATATACTCCTACACGCAATAAACAGTATGTTAAAACTGTCGGGTTTGTCTTCCCTCCATGTGGATGCGCAGTTGTTGTAAGTGGCTCGTGCGCATACGTTGTGGTCAAGTCAGCAGGGTAATAACGTTAGAATGTTCATTATTTCCCAGAATTGTCCGCATTCCGTTGATAGCCAAACAGGAGTACTAAGAATTTTCGAACGGATAAGAGTAGATCGCATATTTCGTGAAATATACAAAACGAAACTTCAAATTGTTGTTCTTACCTGTACATTGGGCATTTAATTAATGAAATAAACAAATCAATTCAAATCAAATACGTTTATTCTCAAAAGCCACGTTATAGTGACATAGAGAACATACAATTCAATACAAATACAAAACAAATACAATACAAAACAATATAATTCAATATTAGTACTGATATGTTTCAATATACAGTATAGTAGGATATAATGGACACAGTTAATTATGGTAATAAAGTCCTCGGTAACACGCACGGCCGTCATTAGATAGCGTGTCGACATCCTCTAGCCAAAACACACACTTATTCAGTTGACGAACAACGTTCCGCGTTGCCATTTTGAAATTAATTTGTTTTTGCCAAGAGTTGCTTCCCTTTGGTTTGATAGCCCGCTAAAATAAAGCAGAGCAATGTCAAATTAGCATGAATGAAAATATTACTAACATTTCAAAATAGCTGCCATTTTAAATTAATTTATAAGCGTTTTTTAAATGTACGATGTGGATGCCGCCATGTATAAATAAGAATAAATGTGTTCATGTGACATTTACCAGCATGCAATGTCTGATGATTATGAATTAATATCTTACCTCAATTTTAAAATGGTCGCCATTTTCAAGATCATTAATTTATGATATCCGTATAATACAATATGGTATGTCAGATAATTATGAATTAATATCCAACTAAAGGTTCTAAATGACTGCCATTTTAAAGATGGCTGCCATTCATTTCAATGTACATTTAGAATGCCACTACACCTAGCATTTGTAATGCAAGTTTTCTTTCTTGTAGAGGTATTCATGTGATTTATTTTACGGTAACACTTACTTAATTAGGTAAGATAATTGGTATACTTCACAGCCACTCGGGGAATCGGAACAGTTCTGTCTAAACATTACAGTTGAACACCCATTTGCATTGATTTACCCCTTTCAGCATTGATAAATCGATGTGGTAGCTGCCGTTCATCTACTCGCGATTTAGTATTTTCTCTTGGTTTACCTCAGTAGGTATAATTTGAGCAGACAGTTGTTGGAGCGCTATCTGTAATTACGCCGCTACCTGTAATCAATTGCACTTAGCGGCGATGCCAGCGACCTCCAACTGCAACTATCAACGCTACCTGTAATTAATATATCTTAAGGAGGCTTGCCTCAGTTTACTGCGCACAGTTCTGCACATGCTTTAGTGGTTGGCATTACGTTGAAAATACGTCGGGTTATCTACTCCTGTTCTGGCCATGTAAACGGGCGATCGCTATTTTAAAATTAATTATTATTTACATCGTTTACAATATGTTTCGAAAGAAATTAGGCCAGTTATATATATATATATATATGTTTAGAGTACATTTTGTAGGTGATTTCGCGTCGGCCTATCGCGTACTTTTTCTCAAGGAAATGGCCACAATGTACAAACAAAATATGAACTATTTTGAAACGTTTCATGGATATTTAGTGATTTCGATGATCATATACTAGAGAAATAAGTCAAAATGCTGTAGTGAAAGTGATAATTCTAACCGGTATATGCTGTAACTTTTACGTATTTAGCAAAGGACGACATCTTGATTTGTTACCCTGTCACTCAATCTCCACGTTGTCATATATACCTCCCGTGAATATAGTTTTTGCAAATGGTTAAATATGATGATAACACGTTGTGTTTTGCTAGTTGTACTGTCAATATAAGGAATTACTTAAGAAGCCACTTGATTGATGGCCTTGTGAAGGCACGTGGGTTCACGTGAGCAAATTTTACATAAAGCGCTTCCTTAAATGTACCCCCCCCCCAAAAAAAAAAGAAATCGAACCGAATATGTAAAACGTGTTCTTAAACTCTGGCTTGGTGACATTTTACTTATACATTCCACTGGGTAACCTATTTCAAGCCAAATAAGTGTTTTTACAATTTGGGCCACATTATCGGTGAGGCATTTTGTTACATTATCGGTTAATTTGTATGACATGATCAGTAATCATCGCCAATGCTATTCGTGTTCGTTTTGAAGTATATATAATTGGCATGGATTTCTGACAAATACTGTAAAATCAATAGCTATCACTAGTCAATGCGTACGAACACTTGACTAATTGTGGACTATTGTTGATAGCGGTGGGATAAATGAGATTGCCTCTGCTCAGTGCTAAGCCAATCACAGGGAGGGAGAGATACGAGCATGACACGGAACAGGTGAGCGTGTTAATTAGGAAATAGCTACAGCTACCTAAATGATGAGAACTTGTTTGACATGTAGGTGCTTTGCATCGTGCTTCCATTCCCATACATACATGTAAGCATGTGAGCATTGTAAGCATTGTAAGCATGTAAGCATTGTCTCCCTGAGGATAACGATATACTACACACTGGTCGAATACTTCAAAACAGGTAATATATCTAGCTGTCTCTCT
>JAVCKX010124337.1:0-10942 GCA_034780695.1 Lepetodrilus gordensis
ATTGCATATACAATTTCAACATTTGTCTTATACTCCAATATGGATGTGCGTTGTAATTATAATTGTTTAAACATGCAATTAATAATGTATACATGTAACACTTAAAAATAAAACTTCTTATGAGTTTCTTCTTTATTCGGAAAAGAAAAAGTATGTATAGGATGTTAATATATACTAGTAGATATAAAGCAATACGGACATATTCCGCTTTCTATTGAAATACGTACATGGCGCAAGTACTAATTATAATGCCGTACATATGCAAATTCTGGAGATAGTTGTCTCACTAGTGCACTATATCTGTCTTTAAGGATTTCTTGTCAAGATTATCGTATTGATAATCACCTTTCGGTCTGGTGATCTACAATTGTGCTTACACCTACCCACTCCTTTCATAGGTGAGACGAAACTAAAATATGTGTAGACTTGTCTGTCTCTCTGTCTGTCTGTCTGTATGTGTCCGATTCCCATGTTAGGTGAATATATTTCAAGAATATCTCGAATGTGTCCACTTCCGCTAGGAATTATCTTACTTTCATTGGACATTTTATTAGCCAATGTCAATGATTTAAAGTTGCGAAATAAAATTTGAAAGTGTACCATCACAATAACGTGTTGAGCATTTGGTCGATGCAGTTGGGAAAAGTAAGCCACGATACTAACACCTAGTATGATGCTCGTAAGTGTGTTAAAGACATAATATTATAAGAAAGGTGCAGATGTTCGTTTTGGTGTACGTTTTAACTACATTAAATGCAAAGTAAGTTTCCTCAAATGTAACCTACTGCTCACCACTTTTGCGCCGTAATTTGTTTTATCTATAATCTATTATTTTATTGACAATACTTTTTAGAGAGCGCATTTATAGACACTTTAGCGCCGTAATTATTTGTTTTTTAATTATATATAATCTAATATTCTATTGTTCAGAGAGCGCATTTATAGACAAATAATGCATACAGCAAAAAAAATATATATGAAACAGAATAAATACGGATGATGTCAGTAAATGTATATGGAGGTAGAAGTTATCGTGCTATAACACAATTAAAGTGAATGGTTATCTTTTACAAGCTCGCCATATTGTCTCCGCTTTCTCGCTGCACGTAGATTCTGCATTGGCATTTACAATACTGGAAATGGCATTTAACGCCAACTCATATTTCTATTATTATATATCATTTTAAAACACTTGTGATATCACTTTTACTCAAAAATGCGTCTAGACCTTTACGGATACCACTTCAGAAATGTCGTCTAGTCTGTGTAGTTTGTGTGTACAAATGAATACGAAGAGGCTTCATTTACTCATCCACATGTGACAGTGTGATATTTGCTACAATATTCTTAATTAGGTCTTACAAATTAGACCGTTTGAATTAAGTGTATTGTTATATTAAATATTGGCGGGCCAGACATCATAATTAGCCATTTTAACTTGGATCCAGCACTAAAAAGTAATAATATTCGCTATGCACTGGATTAATAGTAGAGATGCTACCGTTCCATGTACATGATTCAGAACTATTAAGGTTGTATTACTTTTTAATTAATTATCATCATTAATTACAACTCGGTTCCTTTGACGCTAGACTCGAAACATAATGCATTTTATTCCACTCCAAACGAATTTGCAGTATATGAACAATTTCGATGAAAGGCTTACCCAATCTGTAAATATACTGTACTCATTTCTTTCTAATATTGATTTGTATCTATCTATATTTCCATAGTTTTCATATGAAATAGTGAACAGTTGAAATTCTATTTCGTAAAATAATCAGCCTGTATCTTTATACCAAGAAGATCATATAAAGTGTTGTTAGATATCGAGTATAGTTGTTGCATGAGCGTACCATTGAAATACATTGAAATACAACGATGCTACTAACTCGAACACATCTGTAGATAAGACAGCGCCGATAGCACAACCATGGGAATTGGTTTCTACACTTTATTACTTTATTGCGATGTTCCACTGTTAAATTGATCCTCCCAAAAGAATAATGATGAATTATTGTTTCAACTTCTAATAAGCTTTTATTGTTTATAATGGCATATCAAATTTCATTACAGATAGTTTTCGAATCTACTTTCCCTACGGATGAGAACAGAGTAGGACTGACTTTCCATGCGTCTCTGTTGTAGTCACGAGAGGCTTCTGTGTTACATATTGGTTCCTTTGTGGACTTCCGACCGTTTTGGATGCATGGATAATTAAAAATATATATCCAATTTCTGGAAGGGAAAATCAATTGTAAAACTAACAAACGTATACCAATAATTTCCAATTAACTGTTCATGGGATGCGTTCGTTCGTTCGTTGCTGTCCCAATCGGGTAGAGAATTTCTGTAGGGTTAGAGGATGGGGGATTAGGGGACGTCTTGGACAGTTGAAGCCATCAATTTAGATACGAGTTGATCACGGCGTTTCCTCTGTAGACAGCTGCAAAACACAAGTATATTGGAATCACGACTATGTCCTGAACCAAATTGGTATTTGGCTCTGAAGCATTACTGTTAATGACTGTAGCCACCAGGGAGCTATCTTTATTACATTGAGTATACCGGGGAGAGAGAGAGAGAGAGAGAGAGAGAGAGAGAGAGGGGGGGGGGGACTTGCGGTGGAATACACCCTCTTTTTCTCAGAGCGTTGTATTGGAAAGCTCTCGAGACGATATGTATAAAAGAAGCAGACATAACGATGGTGAATGTTTGACCGGAAGTGCAAGTACAAGTACGTAAACCACGAGTTTTCAATGATCGCCCCGATGTACTGAGAATCGCTAGTTATTTATCCTTCATTATAAACATTGTAGCATTTACCATATTGCAAGATGAGTGTTACACTTTAATATTAGCCTTATATTAATACACATTGATTAGATACTAATGCACATCGATTGAAAGACAACACGCATTGGTAGGCCCGATAAATATAATGCGCATTGATTGAACGTATAGGCATATATGCCTAATTCCTATAGTTTGAATCGCGTCACTGGAACAATCTCCTGTTTTCACCATCTGTAACATATACTAATATTACCACTTACTTAAAGAATATACTAGGCACCCGCTTATTAAAAAAAGGACACATTGCAATTGGAAGCTGCATATAAATACATATTGATTAATTGTATGTTATTGACGTTTATTGAAATGTGACTGTGTGGTCTAGTTTTACACCAACGAAAATAGCTACAATAGATCTATGTGCACTAGTTCCAAAAAGGACAATAACAAATGTGTGTGTTGTATCTATTTTTAAGAATAATAAAAGTATGTTTGTAGTTTCTATCATTATCTAAAATGATAACACAAAATATATCGACCCTCGGCTGAGTTCTGCTACCATGGAATTCCATATCGCCACGAGTTTGTCTCCAGACACATCCGGTTACTGGCAAGATGTGTCACATTGAAGGTCGAGATTGAGGGGAAATGCAGGACAATCAATTCTTAGATGACAGCTAACATGACTAACTGGACAGTGCAGAGGAAACCAGACTGCCAAACCCTATGTCCTTCATCCGGGTTACAATGGGTCTTCATTGCGTTACGGAACCCAATTGGAAACCATGACACATCGGATGTATGTCCTTCCGTCTTTGGTCAACATTGTATTTTCACAGTTCTCTATCACGAAACACGTTAAAAATCCACACCAAATTTCACCTTGCTTTTCATTTCTTAGTACATGTAGTTGAAATCTCTTCCTGAGACAAAGGATGTTGAACAACGATTTGTTTCACAGTACTTTATTAATCTTCTTAATTACAGTTTGAGATATATTAATATATGAAAACTGTGAGAAATATATCAAGGGTATCCTTGCATGAAGACAATAGATATAAAAGACGCAATTGCTAAACACATTGAGAATGCAGGTCAATACAAAATATCACAGAAAGGGGGGGATTACGGTCAGCACACCCGCTTTGTATTATTATTATTATTATTATCATCATAAGTGTTCTATTCATACATATATACCTACATGGAGGTTTGACTTCTGAGAACATGTCTAAAGCTGGTCAGAGTTGAGCATTGAGCAGGGTTTGATCAGGGACAGAACTAAATGCTAAAACATCGCACAAAATATATATACATCAAATATCAATATATTACTTGTTTTGTTGTATAATAAATATAACATATAATAATAAACAAGTATTAGTAGATAAAGAGGGCTTTGAATATTGCCTCAAGTATCCTTAAAATGTTGTGGCAAGATGGAAAATGTTCCGATGTTTTTCAATACACTGTAATAAGACAATGACATTTCAATATACTGTGAATATTAAATAACATATTTGAAAATAACTGCTAAACACATTAGTCCCACATATTTATCAGTAGTGATATAACTCTAGCACACACACACACACACACACACACACACATACACACACACACACACACACACACACACACACACACATACACACATGCTCTAGTACTAACTACGAAGATATTAATTTTACATGAAACAATGAACATTGATACACAAGGATACCTAGAAATAACAGTTTCCTGTATTTTCAGGTAATAGTATCAGAATGATAGTTGTTGACCTATTTAATATCAGAATATGATTTTTAATTGATTTCATTTGTTGATTTACATCGCTGTGGAAATATTTCACCCATATTCGATGACTACACTAATTAATAATTAAGTTGTCATTTTAATATCAGAAAAGATGTACCTATTTAATATCAGAACAGGATTTGCAATTGATTTAATTTGTTGATTTACATTGCTGGGGAAATAGTTCACCCATATGCAATAACTACACTACCCGGTAATTAATAATTAAGGAGTCATTTTAATATCAGAAAAGACAAACCTATTTAATATCAGAAAAGGATTTGTAATTGATTTAATTTGTTGATTTACATCACTGTGGACATATTTCACCCATATGCGTTGAATACACTAATTAATAATTAAGGAGTCATTTTAAAAATAAAATATATCAACAAATATCAAAAACATTGCCAAAAGGTCTAGACCAAACTATAAGTAGACATGTTAAATTGAATAAAATTACAAATGACAATGATAGCATCTCTTAAACTCGATATTCCATCAGAAAAAAAAAGAAGACATATTTTTAATACGAATGTATATTCACTACATATATTGTATACATTCAACTACACCCACAGTAAATAGCAAATACTGGTAGTAAGCAAAAACAACATATATTATAATATTGGAACAAGAATGGAAGTGTGATTTTATTCAGATGTTCAAGATGACTCACAGGAACACAGTGACATATTGATAGGGAAAATATCATCATGTTAATTGGCATGCCATAATTATCCTAATAATTAAAACCCTCTAATAAACAAACACTGTATTAATCACTGAAATGTTGCTTTTTTTCCTACCCTAAATATGAATATGACAACATTTGTCAAATCGTTATTTTCTAATTACCAGTATGCAAACACAATAATCTTAAAAAATAAATAAAAATTAAATACATTCATAAAACGTCTTTCATTTATTTACTATTTCATTACAACCATATTTTGTACTTAATTTGAAAAATAATAATTTGAAAATAATATGCAATATATATCTACAGTAATTCAAAGCATGCCTATAATAGTGGCTAGCAATTTACGTAGCGTTTCGATCGCCAAGTGTGCGGTGCTCCAAATATAAAAACATGCTATAGATATTGTGCGGTCAGTCGGCGAGACTAAAAATCGCAGTCTCCGGCCAGCGCACACTTGCGATTTTCCGTCGGCCGACAAAAATCGGCGACAGAAATCGCTAGTGTGTGGCCAGCATTATGAATATGTTTATACGATTTTTGAGACAATTCTTCATAAGGAAATAACATTTTTGTGATTCTGATAATATTGCTGATAGCATGTATCACACTATTTAGCTTCAGGTTAAGTAGGCAATGAATATTTTGGCTTTTTACATGTGTTCAGATGATTTTATTCTACAACCTACAACACATGTAACACTGGGTGTTGCAGCGACCCTGCAAGCACCAGATTTTACCTGCTCTGTGACAGAATACACTGCTCTACCTATCACAAACATCGGAGAGTTAACTTCAGCAGATATTTCACCTTATCCAGATCAACTTAAACATTGATATACAGTAGACCTCGCATATGACCGCCTCACATAATCCGGACACTCGCCTATAACGTACTGAATCTGAAGTCCTTGTCCCATCTAACACTAATTACGGCATATGCGTATAATGGACTTCGCATATAACGGACAAAAATAGCCGGTCCCAATGAATACGTTATACGCGAGGTCTACTGTATACTGAAAATCATTAATTCTTAGGTCATTAAACTTTAGACACAAGTGTATTAGCATCATATTAGCGACATGAGTAACCCTATTTTCACCTTTATTTCAGTGAAATCATAAATATTAACCCTCTCCATGCTAAAGACAACCAGAGACGTACTAAAGAGCTTTGTTAAGAACAGGTGACCAAGCATGTTATCACAGACAAAATATATTCCAGAAACTTTGCTATCGTGCCTTTAAAATCCACTGCTATAATATCAGGCCTGCAATTAACGTCTGTCTGGATTGCGTCACATTTAACATATGTCATATCTATCCAATTCACACGTCATGTCATCTTGTTAATAAAAGCTAGGGAAGATGTCAAGGATACTGCCATGTCTGTTTATCATTGGCGTGTATGTATGACATTTACTAAATCATTTGGAAATATAATGTGCTCACCATCAATGATCAGATGATTATGTATCAAATTGATATAAATGCTTTTAACCCTCTCCATGCTCCCAAGATTCACTAAAGAGCAGTGTGTGCCTAATCCAGCATGGGGAGGGTTAAGGTAATATAAAGACATTAAAAAGTATCTGTAATAATAATAATAGAAAAAGAGCAATAATTAAATATTAATGACTTTGTACGCTAATTTGCTATCAAACAATTACTGTTGCAAGTCAGTGTTTGAACATTTCCAAATGTGTAGTACAATTAAGAACAAAGGAAGATATAGATCACCTAGAACCACATTTTAGTCAGTGAAATACTCATTGACCACTCATTAATCGATGTTCAATGAGTAACAACAGTCATGTGACTACAAAACATCCAATAATGATCAGTAGCATTTAATTAACATGTTGCCAGCTGTCAATCTCCCAGTTAGTGACAGTACCAGTCAGCCAATCAGAATACAGCTACTCTTATAGTAGGGCATCGCTTGATTCACCATGCTAGAAATGTCCAAGAAACATATCTAGGCAAAAGCAATCATAATGGAGTGAGTGAGTGAGTGAATATAGAGTTTAATGTCGCTGCAGGGCAATCATAATGGAAGTAAGAACATTGTATTCAGGTTTAAATATCATAAAGAAACAATGTGTGGCAGAAATGTCATCAAGAATTGCCTGGATCGGAACTATCATCTGATTGCATGCCCGTTTAGCGTGACAGAGATTTCAAGGGGGTTTGGCATCACGATAGATCAATGTGATAATTGGTCAGTTGACAACTATGTGTATATTTCTGTCATTACTTTGGTACATGCACTGAATGTATATATGTGTTGTTCAGGTATTTGCAACAGACAACTGTGATTTCAGCGGGCCATGTAACAGTGCAAATAAATTGACCCCTGGACAAATAAAGTGAATTTCCATGGATCTACAGAAAATTGACATCCTGGTCATTACTTTGGTACATGTTGTGACAAGAGCCATGAGCAGTATCACAGAGTGGCTACAGTATGGAATGGAAGTATCGTGGCTTGAATACAACGACTTTATATTACTATCATGGACTATATGTATCAAGAACTAGAAAGGACTGCATATAAATGGAGGACAAATCGGGGACCACATCTGTATCAGGGACTAGACTACCAAGGGCTGTAATCAGCATGCATTCATTAACTACGAATGGTCGAGAAATCTCCAGAACGCTCACGAACAAGGATGAGTAAGACTCTCTGGAAACTATGCCATATCAGCAACATGCTTGCTATGGGTGTTGCACAGTATTCTTGCCATGAGTGTCACACATTCTCAACCATTCGCAGTTACTGAACGCAGTCCTATTCAAGGGAATACCAAGGACGATACCTGAACATATCAACACTGATCAATAAAGCATCAAATACTGAGTTCATATCAACACGATCAAGAAAAGATAAAGCATTGATGTTCACAAATTATGGACTGGGTTACACACTGTAGTTTTGAATATTGCAAGGGCCATATGCATATGGACAGCAGGCAGCTGTTTTCAAGGACTGATTCGTGCAGTTCATGACTTATTGGGCCGTGGCTTGAGCGCCTTCATCTCGTCGGACAGAACCTTCGTGACCTGCATGCACTTCTGCGCTTCCTGAACATTCATCTTACTCAGCGCCAACTCTGCGGCCTGGCGAACTGTAGATATTGGGTCGTTCCTCCTGTGAACAACACAAGAAGTTTTTTGTTTTTTAAAACAATATACACTGTACAATAATAAATTTATTAATACAAAATAATTAAATAAATAATTTCATTTCAAGTATTTTTAAAACAATATACAATAATAAATGTATTAAAATAATTTTCAAGTATTTTTAAAACAATAATAAATTTATTAATAAAAAATATTAAATAAATAATTTCATTTCAAGTATTTTTAAAACAATATACAATAATAAATTTATTAATAAAAAATATTAAATAAATAATTTCATTTAGCGTTCAAGATTATTTCACATAAAAGTAATAGGTCCGCTTTCAATAGTATTTCATTTAAAAGTAATGGTGCTGTTTTCAAGAATATTTCACTTGAAAGTTTAAGGTAATAATGATACTTTCAAGATTATTCACTAAAAGGTAATAGAAACGGTAATAATAATAACAATTAAATGTATATACCGGTAATGCAAAATGAAATGTTCACACTGCTATCATAATCATTTCATAATATATTCCACATAAAACATTACATTTAATATAGAAATGTTCAGCGGGATCCATGACGTGGATGCAACTGATAGGGTTAAAGTAGGGAGTGAAATTGTTGTTTTACGTCACAGGAGGTATCTTTCACCCATACGCGATGACGGTTAAAGTAGGACGTACCAGCGGTCAACGATGTAGTCCACGGCCCTCACAGACCGCAGATAGCCGAGAGACAGACAGACACTCTCCCTGACGAGTCTGTCCTCGTCCTCGATGATGTTGATCAACTTGTCCACGGTGTCCTTCCGCTGTTTGCCTAATGAAAAAAAAATATATATGAAAAATCAACTTACATGGTTACATACAGACACATCCTCGAAAACCCAGGCCATTATGACTATACTAACCTCCGTCAAATACCCTGGGATCACTGTCTATTAGAACTCTGTTTTCGACGCGCGACTGTTGCGTGGGGGTTACATGCTCTAAATATATCGACCAATCCAAGCTAGGTGGAGATAACTCTGAATCTATATATTTAGAGCACACATAACCCCCACGCACCAGTCGTGTTTCTAGTGGGACTCTGATTGGTTGATATAAATATAATGTATTCATATATTCATTAGGGCTGTTCAATGTAGAAAACAGAGTTCTACATATCCCTGGGTATTTGACGGAGGTTAGTGTAGTCATAATATGGCTTGTGTTTTCGAGGATGCCAGAGACATGGCAACAGTGAGTGAGTTAGTGAATATGGAGTTTAACGTCGCTGCGGGTATCTTTCACCCATTTGCGACGACACATGGCAACAGACAATTGTGATTTAAGCGGAAAACAAGTCTCAAGAATCAACTCTATCAACAATACCAACGGCAACGTACCAGCTTTTGCCAATGCAATGGCAGCGACTGCTCGGATGTTTGGATCTTCATCGTGTAACATGTCCGACAATCCATTCACAATAGCAGGAAAGGAAAACCTACCTGTAAAAACAAAATTCATCATCACATATGATATCGCTAGGTGAATGAATAATAACATTTGAAATTTAGCCAATGGGTGAATTAACATCATATTTACATAGGGACATCAAGAAAACAATACATGCAGTGGTGGCCTACCCAGACTGGTTATGGTAGTATAGTCTAGTAGTATGGCTCTGTATGGTTATGGTCTAGTAGAATGGCTCTGTATGGTTATGGTCTAGTAGAATGGCTCTGTATGGTTATGGTCTAGTAGAATGGCTCTGTATGGGTGGTCATGCTAAACTAGCTAGAAGTACTGCCAACTTACCCAGACTCTGAATGGTGGTCATACGCAGCGTGCTGTCCATGTCGATGACTTCGCGAAGGGACAGATACGCCACGGCGTACTCCTGAATCCTTGAATAGAAGCAGTGAGGGTCAGCGTTCGGGTTGTTGCCGCACATCTGGTTGTACACGGTCCTCGTGACGGTCTTCTTCATGTCGAAGATGTCCTTGTACATCAGGTTGACAAACAGCTTCTTCTTGTCCTCGGAGTACTGCCGGATGATCTTCTTGCCGTAGTCCGCCAAGAACGCTTCCCTGAAGTCGATCCAGGACACGTCTGATCGACCCTCGAAATGCCGGTCCCAGAAGTCGTAGCTGAGTCCGGGGGTGGGTCCCGAGGGGTCGGCCAGTTCCTCCTCCTCCTCTTCCTCCTCCTCCTGGTCTCCTCGAGCAAAGTTCAGACCATGGGTGAAGTCCAAGTTGAAGTTCATGCCGTGAGTGGACAGGAGTCCGTCTGGATTTGTCTCCCCTAGTTGATGTCTGTTCAAGACTGTTTTGATGCATTCGATTAGTTTGGGAACGTTTTCCTCGTACAGTGCATCCTTGAACACAAACATCCAGTTGATCTTCGCCAGCATCAAGCGTCTGTAACGAAATTATAGTATTTGCTCATTTTCATGTTTGAACGAACAAACATAACATTCCCAATAAGTTACTGTCTCATGAAAATTGCGGAATTGTTCGATTTTGATG
>JAVCKX010124425.1:4670-21607 GCA_034780695.1 Lepetodrilus gordensis
TAGAAATTACCTTAAATCTTGTTCTTTAAAATAACACCATGTAACCATTATTACACCGATAATGCATTTATTAGTTAATAGTAGTTCAACACATGCAAACTGAAGACGGCTGCCAGACAGAATACGGGCACCACAGTAACAGCTACACGTGGTACAGTAAGTACTTACTATCACACATGTATATTACAGCCGCTAGCACAAGTAATATGTCTTATAGGTACGCCTATATTCCCTACAAGCTTAACTCAATTGAATTTCAGTCAAGTATTGAATGGGCAACACATTATTAAAAATAATATTATTGTATTGTCATTCCGTAATTTGTTTATAAGTAGTGAGTGAGTTGGTTAGCCTAGAAGTGGGAATCTTTCACCTATACGTGACCTAAAAAAAAATAGAACTGAAAGATGCCTAGGAATGCTCAGTATAAAGATATAGAAATTCTAAAAGTCGCAAGTGAATGGACACCCAATTCGTATGTGAATACCACTATTACTGGAGTCACAAAAGTAGGGTGAAGTCAAAGGTAGCCTGACCGAATATAGATCACATTTGATACAACATAATACTGTACGGTCCGACACACTTACATACATACACAATACACCTTTTGAAGTTGTGTCCAGTGCACTGAATGCAGTGATTGATATATTACAGTGTTGAGATCTGCACATCCTGGGCGGATATCTGCTCACTGAGCGGTCCGCTCCAGATCATTGTCACAGAATCCAGAACCCATTATCACATATCCTGAACACAGCTTGAGTCTGACTCGCTGTCTGTAGAACACTGACGGCATATCGTCCATCCAGGAACACGCCAAAGTGACTCCAAATTGAAACAGCTTTAGGACATCGACATCGAGAGAAACCTCACCCTCAACCTTTTCTTGGACATATGAAAATATACACCTTTCACTTTTTTGGTAATATCTTCTCAATAACAATGTCGTGTCCTACTTTGTGAATGTCTTTCAAGACGTCGTAGCTGACGTCATCATGACGTCATACAAATGCCATCATATCGTCCTTGTCGTATTTGACGTCTGCAAAGTTTGCTAGTATTGGACAGAATATTGAGAGGGCCACGCCCATAATTGCCAGCATGTAGCTCCAGCCAATTCTACAATGTCCTGTGCAGTAAGGCCCCGCCCTGTCCCCACAGTAATACTGAAAGAATGGCGTCGAGAATCCAAGTGGGTACATGACGAGACCGGCCACCATGACGAGAACTGAAATACAGAATACAGACATTAGGTAAATATAAATACAACACTATCGACTCCAAAGCATGCTACATACCACAGACTCCCAGTTTCTATTTATATAACTGTATGCCCTCAGATACTAGAAAAAAGGCTGTAATGTTTCAGCAAGTCTTGGAGTAATCCCCAGTAATAATGCGGATGACACATGCACCTCTAATATTGAAGTTCAACTGATTTGTTATTACAGGCCGTGAACACATTTTTTAATTAACTGTGGAGTATTTCACATTCCTCAGTTCAGCTGCTCAGTTAATGTGATGGTCATAGTTCAATAATTAGTTTCAATATCCCTTGTCGTATCTTTTTTAGAGAGCACGGATGATCTGCCACATCAAATCCACATATCACTTGGTGACCAGCGCCATCCGCCGGCTGTCACGTGGTCAATAATGGACGCCATTACTCGAAAAGGTTTTAAATTAGCTTTTAATCTTAGGAAAAGTAATTTAGTTTTCTCAAAGCAGATCCATTCAAGAATTCCATTAAATATTCAATCTAGGATGAAATTAGAATTCCGACGGACAGTTCCTATTCTGAGTAATCTCGGTTGGGGTTGAATAAGCGGGAAATTCTTCTGGGAGCTTATGACTATTATGGGATGTTAACTTGTGATGTTTTGACGGATACACCAGAGGTCTTCAAGTGACCGCAATACCACGAAAGCCAAGTCAAGAGATGCAAGAACGACGAAAATCAAAAGCCAGGTCAACTGTAAGGCGCGTCTAGTTTAATTAATATGAGAATGATGACAACAAAGAATTATATTCACGTTCTCTGATTCCAGCAAAATTCATAAAAAAAAAGAATATCATCAAATAATGATTTGCGATGCTTCAGATGTTCTGAAGTGATCGCCTTTTGTCGTGAGATCTGAAGCTACTCGTGGGACCTATTGCGCGTTCCCAGTACAACACGGCGTGGTTCTAAAGTAACCGTAAATCCAACCGTAGCCATAGACCACATCATTGCTACGGTTTCAGTTACGGTTACCGCTGTGTCGTACTGAAGAGCCTTGTACAGAAGTTCTGGCGGTTAAAAGGCCAATAAATAGTGGAAGAGCTGACACAGATACTGCTATATAGTAGTAGAGTCATTGGTTTCGTCAAACGATCTATTGCATGCTTTGCTACCAATACCTGTATAGCTCTTCATTTCAAGTATACGTTCTTCTTGAAATATACCAGAGCTTAGCACTGACATTTGAACACACGCTGGCGATACTGCAGGTGCGTGCTAGACTTTATCCAACTATAGTGTACATGATGCCGTGATCTATAGTACCTGACCCCTGCTACCTACACCCAGCAACATGTTCCCACTTTGTAGTATACATGCACGTCTGATGTTTGAATAGTTTGAATCGTATATCATTCTGTCTTATGAACACTATATGGAATACAGTAATATAGAAGTACAAGTATTTGCCTACATTCTACAATATGTTCATTGCATGTTAGATTTTATATAGAATAGAACACCAGCTCCTCAAATGTCATTTGACGAATTAATTGGGCATAGTGATCCTCAAACTGAATACATTGAAAACTGCACGCGTGTGATATCGACTTGTTTTAATACTCTATCATATTCTCCAGTGTATCATTTCGAGATTGCATATCAATGAAATAGTTCCACTTTGTTGGAATAGCAACAACACTAATTTACTTCATTATTAAATCACAGCATCGAATACGGAGGCAATTATTCCGGCGGATTAACTGGCTCGTGTGTTTAATCACATCCTAGGATAACCTCTATTGATGTTTACTATTCAATTTTACGCCTCAGTTGCTGAAGTTATCGCCCCTCGACCTATCACGTGTCGGCATCACCCGCTAGGGGGCTCTGCTAATTGGTTAATGGGTATTTGCTCCGACCGTCTAGGAGACCCCCAGCGATGAGTCAGGAACGTAGAAGATGGATCCAGTGTTCATTTACTAGTATATCAAATACAAAGATTCATTTTCTTAGTTGTGTTTTTTTAGCACGTGATATGTCATGCATACCTAGAATTGTACCGTCTCACTCCCGTCAATGAATGTCTCTGTTCGTGATTTCAAATTGGAAACCAGATTCTGTCTATTGGTTGGTGGGAGTGTGGTGTGCGTTAATGTAATAATCTAAATTCCAGTCCAATAACGAAATTGGAATGTCATATCGTCCGCAATATTATATGCTGGTTTCTTGCTAATCAATTGCATTACAGTCTGAATACATCCATTGACAATTTGATACGTCAGTTACTAATGCATCAGAGTAGTATCATATATAGTCATTTCTAAGTGGGATTTCTAAGTGTTCAAATAATACTGAACAAAAGCTAAGCCACATTGATTCCACATTGATTCCACACATTGATTCCACACACTACAGTAGTTGGTACTTATAAGAGACTGCCCCCAGTAAGTGTGTCATGCTAATCAATCGCAGTGCAATCTGAATAAATCGATTGATATTTTGATAGGGCATTTACTAATATAGAGTAGCACCAGATCTACTCATTTAATAGTTTACGTAATGGTCAGTAAAACAAGACATTGTGTGTTTACAATGGTGTCTACAATGGTGTTTACAATTCTACATTTCTAAGTGTTCAAATATAACTGAACCAAAGCTAGCCACATCGATTCCAGTTACCTACACATGGACTACGGTAGTTAAAAGAAGAATACGCTTTATTTAATGTCGGATATGTATATACCAAAATCG
Source organism: Lepetodrilus gordensis (assembly GCA_034780695.1). Taxonomy (NCBI): domain Eukaryota; kingdom Metazoa; phylum Mollusca; class Gastropoda; order Lepetellida; family Lepetodrilidae; genus Lepetodrilus; species Lepetodrilus gordensis. Next base: position 8,647 of record JAVCKX010124425.1, read on the forward strand.
TTAGCTCTGTAGAGCTGTTATTCCGACAAAGATTATCAATTGCATTTGGTACTTATATATATATATATATATATAAAAGCATGCTCCCAGTAAGTGAGTCGTACTCGACATCCGGAGACTTTGGCTTATCATCTACGTCTTCCAATCAATGCAGTTCCAAGCACCATTACGTGACGTCAATCCACGGAAACAATACAGACATTATAATGTTAACTATCGTCTCGTCATATTAATATCTCAATTACGCCTATTCAAACACTCTAGAATCGTGGTCGTCCGCAGAGGCCTCAGATAAGTGTACACTCCAGACGCAGATATGTTATCGATTCCCCGGGTCCATTTGTACACTTTATGGAAACTAGTCTTCAAATCCTAATATTGTCACTGTGTATGATACGAGGCCTACAATGGGATTGTCAAATACTCACAGGGCCTCGAAATACGACGGAAATGTGTGTCAATAGTATCGTTTTAATTCTCCTTGGCTGCACAAATACATTAGGATACCGCCACAGTTGCCAGGAAATTGTGTAAACAGGCATACGCTAATTGGCGGTACTCGGTGGCATGGCGGATCCGACGTGAACCTGTCCTGACCATGTCACACGAGTTTAGGATCCAACTTTTCGTACGTCTTTCCTGGGGTAGGATTTCTATTAGCTACATATCAATCTTCAATGAAACTGTTTGATATGGAACCAGTATCTCGAGCATACATGTAACCTATATATAGATATTGAATGGTTGCGCAAATACAACCTTCACCGGTGAAGCTTTCATGTAGAGTTGACTAGGAAGTGTGACATGGCTTCTATAGAAGCATTTGATATGAGCATCAGATGTACTACGAACTTTCAACAAATACATCCAACGTGTCAATATTATGTCGACAGTCGGAATAATATTGAAGGAAGTGTACATGTGAAGGTCAATAACCAGGGTCCAGATAAACACACTGTCAACAGGCAGCCATGATCTATATCCACGCATTTCCGCCAGATTAATTCTGAAGTAAGACGGTCTCAGGGTTGTATGGAATGGTTCTTGAAGACTGTTTGGTATGATTTATGAATAATCTATATTTGAACAACAGTAACAACAAGACGAAATAGGGTATTGGAATAGGGTAAGTCTGGCATTAGTATGAAAGAGTGGGACACCAATATAGGATGTCGTCATCAATTGGAAAACAATTAGTATCAGCCACGTCGTGGTTTCAACTCTATTTATGCATAAACAAGTCGTATGACAAGTATTAGAGTAATGATTTGGATATTAAATATATATGTGCTTTTAAACAGAACATTCTAGATATGGAAATAGATTAGCATGTTAACTAACCTATTAGTGCAAATATAAAAACACTACATACAAAAGAAAAGTAAATTAAGAAGAGCAAAAAAACACACATAAAGTATGAGCACAACCAAAGAATAGTATTCATAGAATTGGCCAAAATTCAAAACCCAGGTGAAGAAATCACACTACAACACACACTACTATGGAATTAGGAATCCTGTTGAAGACGTGTGTATTTAGTGTGTATTTAAAGAGTCGATTTACACGTATTGGATATGCAACATGTGGTGTGCATCGTAACACAATCTCTACTTGGCACCTCTATCTAACTGATACACACACCTGACCACAACCTATAGATTTACTGTTCTAACTCACTGCTGATACAGACTCCACCTGTCTCGGACAACAGGTGGCATAGTTCAAAGTCCATCTAATGTCACGTCAGTCCGATTCTGGCCACTCTGACAAGTAAACGAGACATAATTACGATCATCATAAATATTGTCAATGTCTCGTATCCGTCCTGACATGCGTATTTACACAGCTAGGACTGCGTAAATGAACACATTATGTTCCGTTGACAGCGCGTAGTGCACGTTTTATCACCAGCCCCCACTTCTACGAGGACACCGTTTGTTATTTCCCGACAGTCCCAGATACATATGTAAGACTTAATGGAATTTTAAGTATCTCGTAAATATTTCCCGCAAGGTAGCCTTGGTATGTTTTGCGATATGTTTCAGATAAAAGCAAAAAAAAAGAGATCCGCATTCGTTTGGTATCTGCTTCGGTTTCTGAATTTGTATCCTACTGAGAGGAAATCAGCGCGAGGACACGATGCGCAACGCATGCTGGGAGATAGCTGAGATAAATGGCGAAAAAGATCTGAGTTTGTTTCAAAACAGCGGGGGCACGGCCATTGCACAACGCAGTGTCAGATGATATTATGCAGTACCAATGCAGACATCTAGCTCGCAGACAGCCGTGTGTGGGATCTGCGAGATCAAACGGAGAAACGCAAAATAATCACGGCTAAGTTTGTAAAACGCATATAAGAAAACCAATGATTTTTCTCGAAGTCATAAAAAGTAAAGATAAACCCTGACAGTTTAAAGAAAAATAAGACAGGAAAATATATGTGCGAAATAAGCCGTATATATTAGGGGACGGTTTCGATGGAACAACATGAATTATGGCTTCTTTTTACTCAGAATTAAGTATATATACAATAGAACAAAGAGTCCTTGTAGAAAGTAACATTCAGTGATTTTTAGAGAAACTACCTCTGGCACACTGCGATATCAAACCGGAACCTGCTGTTGACGTTGTTACAGTAACCGGTAGTGCTAATTTCCTCAGATCTAAGTTCACAATGATAATATTGACGTACACACAAATCAAACAAGATCTCTATTTCCTTCTCAAACATTACTTGTGAACAGGATGACCCATTCGTACGAATTGTTTGCCATTTGACTTAAATTGTTGACGCAAACTTTAAATCATTACGTAATTGCAAAAGCTCAGCTGTGTATTGAACGATGTCATGCAATACTCCCTCCACTACTAGACAGCAAACAGGTCATTATTACCCGCTTTCTGTCCGTCTTTCAAATCGATGAAATTCTATTCACTATTGAACATCATATTAAAACTGGTTCCCTATTGGACGCGCCAATTAACTGCTGTTTGTCAGCAGGAAGAAGCCCAGTCTAACCGATACCTTCACTTTGACTTTGAGAACGTGATCTCTCTGTTAGTCGAATTATTGAACTGCCGGAATGTTCAATAAGACAGACTGTTACCTATATGCCCCAGAGCCTACAACCAGCCTACTAACTGCCTACTCACTGCCTACTAACTGCCTACCAGTTCCCCTTCCTGGTTCTTCTCCTGAGTAGGAAGGAGTCTCATGGCCACTTAGTCTTGATGGCGACTCTCCGAGTCTGGAAGTCGCCTAATTGTTGTCAATGATTTCCACAGAGACCTAATGCAGACTCGACAGGCAATAGGAAATAGCAGGGCAGAGTGGCGACGGAATTGGACCCCTCGACAATCTCAACTTTCAATAGCCGTTAAACTACGGAGACATGCATACCCCCAAAGCAATAGGCTGCTCGACATAAATAATAGAAAGCGTACTTCTCCGCCATCCTGTGAGATAATTCACCGTCTCCACCGTATACATTCAGGGACAGAAATGAGTTTGAACTTCTGTCAGGGATATACTGTAGGTTGCGACTAGGGAAATAAGGGAGAGGTTTTTACAGAATGGTTTATGCTAAGATACAAAATTATACTTAATGGACTTTGAACAAGTTTGAGTAGGTCTGCGAGTTGATTTCGTGGTATTATTTCTGTTACATGGTATTCACATATCAGCTGGCTGATCCGGACACCGGAAGTGCCGCCATTAACTTCCAAATCATTAGTTAATTGGACCAGGAGAAGCTGATGAAAATAGTCAAATAAGTTTATTCCAAAAGAGTCGAACTAAAAGGTATAAACAAGAATACGAATGTTGCATGTATGGTTCGTATTGAAAACCTAAACTTAATAATTCCATAGATCTTGAATTTAGAAGTTCCATAGGGTATAGAAGTAACTTTAGTCATTTCTGAACATTAAGCTCTACAATTCAGTAAACAGATGGAACAAAATATGTGAAGGATGCAGGACATGCACAATAAGCATTAAACAAATAGAGAATGCTATTTCAAACGATCTACATTTGGAACTAATATTTTTATCAGTAAGCATGGTATGAATATATAACAACAGGAATGTGTTCTCAGTGTATAAGTCAGCAACATGCAGCCAGTTGATGGACACACCACGTGTCCACTACGTATAGATAATCGCTTTAAAATGTCCCCGTCCAGTGGGCAGCTGAGTCCACTGAAACTCAATCCCGCGAGCATCTGCTGAGGACATTCCAATGTCGCTAATATTCCGTAAAGTCTACTTTCGGTGACAATTGATAAACACACGAAGGCAGATCTACGACAACTCTTATCATTTCCCATATCCGCGTGCACCAGCGCACCTGGGAATTGCTAATATACGTGGGACTTCAAAGGCTCGTGTTTCTTTATTAGAAATCCGGAGGAATGAGAGAGAAGCTTCCGCTTGAAGTGTAAATATCAATCTGGATCTGCATGATTGCAGTAGAGTCTGTATGGATGCAGTAGAGTCTGTATGGACATTTACGGCTTGGTTTTCTGCAGATATGACCTTTTTCCAGTTCTCTTTTAATCCAAATATATAGATGAAATCTGATCGTGATACCAATGGCTTGGCAATTACCATGCTGACTATAAGCTGGCAAGACAGAAACGAAGAATATACTTTGATTAACGGCATACAGAAATTAATCAGAGATATGTACGGACTTTTCCCTCTGTACCAAGATCGGATTCTACTGAGGTCGGTGTTATATTACAAAGGTCACTTGGAGTATAAATACGACGATACTTCTCCACAGAATAGTTAATTGCTTTCTGACGTTTTTATACAATAATAAGCATATGTAATTATAATACTTATTATAGGAAGAAATAGTAAGAGGAACCAAGTGGATGGCAAAGCGTTATATAGTAAACAGTTCGTGGACCATGAGAATAAATTAAGGACAGTTAACAACATAACACCCCAGGGAATTACAGATCAAAGTAGTTAGCATCACCGGAAGTTCAGATTGTACTTTGTGGCATAACGAGATTCTCGCGCTGTGACTATTTACAGTGGTGCTATCAGAAACGCGAGATGTAATATTAAGCTTTGATTAGGCTCTACACATGTTAGAACGTCTCGACACATAAACGTCTGGCTGAACGTGGATGCGGACAATGACAATCATTTGTTTCCTCGTAACGTTACGCCCGTAACAATTCACAACCTCGCAAACGATTGCTAGCATACAATTTGCTAAGATTCTCCGTGTTCAACATTATCAAATATTACCTCCCTAACTACGACGAACCAAAGACGCGTACATGCAGCGTGCAGATGAACGTGGAGATGACTGTTTGATCATCAGGCTATTGTTCCTCCGTCAATGACAGATCACGACGTCGACCATCGTAACGTCGATACCCCATCTCCATGTATTGTCCGTCTCACGGCTCTGGCGGAGACTCTGTGTCAGTGCACGTGCCTCATTACCCCGCGCTACCCCACGCTACCACACTCTCACAGTTTGCCTGGTTACACGTGGACGTCGTGCACGGCAGATGCCGCGATGGTGTCGATCACGGCGAGTTGGAGAGAGTCGAGGGTACTGGCGGAGGTGCTGCAATACCGCACATAACATACATTCGCGAACATCACTTCATTTGACTCGGTAGAAACGCATTCTATGTTATCGTTGCTGAACTCTTATAACCCATGTATTATTGGACACTTTCGTGTAATCAACGATGCTCCAAAGTATTTATTGATGGCTATAATTGCTACCTGTTGGCAAAAGGCATGAACACCACTAACATGATATAGTGTTCAGGAACCAATCCTACATGAGCTATAGTAAATCAAACAGCTCTGTCTGTCTACAAAATTAGATATATCATATTTATTATGACTTCGCAAGTTGCCAGTGCCGTTGTTAGACAAACATGTTTAGTTGATTCCCGAACCTAATGAAACATTATTAACAATGCAAACCGCAAATAAACACGATATTTTCCCATTAAGGTTCGTTTGTTGCAGATGAAACTCAATTTTCAGGTAAACACGTTTCCTTTATGTGATGTCCTATTGATTGATTGACGATTTATTGTCTTGATGCTATGTGGGAGTCGCAGTCGCTGCTTAGCAGTAAAACACCGCCGCGGGTCTGATGTCTTGGTGGATTGAAGCGGCAGACAGGTTTAGTCCATGCTTCCTTCAACAACGCGTTTGATTCTTATCATTTACCATAAACCCGTTGTCAAAGACTTTCTAAGGTTACCGTACACGTGGGCTAAAGACCTGCATTTACCAATATAGCTAGAATTACCACAAGATACTCGAAAAGTTTCATTTATGAGCAGGACTGTAAATAATGGTACAGGAATATACGTAATTTATCAAAATGCCTCTTTTGGAAATATTTTTACTGTTTTAAAATCTGAAGTTGTCCTGATCAATGTAACTAATAATAATAATTATTAATAATAATAATAATAATCTAAATTCATGTACATGTATCTGTTTTATACGACAGACTATACTGAGACTAGTGTCACAAGACTATAGTTGTACTCAATGAAAGTGTCCGTCAATAATTCTACAGGTTATCACTGATAATTTCCCGAACACCTAAATCGACATTATTCACAAGTTTGAGCGAGAACAAGTACATTAATACAATCCAGATCATTGTTCTGTTCCAGCAATTCTGTTACTGGTCTACCAAAACGCTTGTATGCCGACACAATCCAGCCAGAATCTGCATAAATCAATATGCATCTATTGTCATCTAGAAGTAATCTCGCTGTTCGTGTATGTAGACGTACCAGTACGTTCCCATTGACCGCAGCATCCGGTTCCACACCGCCAGGACAACAGTGATGTGTTTAACTCATAGTCACCGGAATCGTCAACAGTCACTACCGGAGTGATCGGTGCGAATACATATGCATGCTGAGAGGAATCTTACATAGTTACCAAGGCGGTTAGAAGAAATCAATACGTCATTAAACATGCTTGTTTATGCACTGAAGTGTAATATTGGTTGATATGTACCTCCGTGGTGTCATGGAAACACACAACATGTATATTAATATAAATATGTTTGCCTGGATATATGCATTTCCACAATACTTATTGTATACACTATCCAAAAAGTAGGATACGATCTCCTAGCCAAATACAACTGTAAGTTAACAAACAATGCATTACATCAATATCGCATGTTCTTTCTAACATGAACCCATAATATGTCTATGTAACACATTCAAATATAATACTTTAACAGTAAAGTTTTGTCTGGGCTTGACGCGATCTCGTTGTATACACTGGAAGGAGAAACTAACGTTGCTGCTATATGTGGACATTCTGCCAGTCTCAGTCTGATACAAGATACTATAGGTCTATAGTAACATAGTATCACTCAGTTTATGTAGTTGGTTGGTTGATCGTGGGCGTTAAAGCCACTTTCAAGTATGTTTTCACTCACATTATGGTTTCCATGCATATGTACTAGTTTGAATTCCCACCAGTTTTTATAATGCTAGCTTACTTGGAATGTCACATATGATATGCAGCATCTGAACGTATATGGCCATTACAACTAGCTAATGTTTAGGATAATAGCACTTGAGATAATACAGCATTCTCCAGATTCCCGGAGTGTAACGCATAGTACCTATATCTCTGCGCTGGAAGACTATTATACTAAACTGTCATTAGCATGTATATGTGCTCACAACATTACTATAGACGTCAACGAAAAGAACGTACATATATATAAGTAACATGCAACGCTACACAATGTGACATTGGCTGTCTATAATTGCAAGCATACTTGAAGACTACAGATACGGTATGTTTATGTTGATTGCTTGCAAGTTGTTGTTCATCTGTAGGCGAAAACATTCCGTAATAACTATACACAACTGGGAATTGATAATACTGCAAGAAAACAGTGTTTTCAGGAATATCGCTTCCCTACACACATGCTACCGTTCAGGTGCGAGGACGCTGGAGCTATCTCCTCGTCTGTAAGGTAATAGGCAATACAGCCACACCGGGGGATGCATCCTCACTGTGCTGTAACCGCCGCTTCTCTGTTAACGGATTTCTTATAAGATTCGGAAGGTTTGTTGCAATGAAAACCTCTGACGCGGAGAAGATATGCGATGGAAAAACAGTCATTCACAGCAGTACTTCTTTCCCGCAAATCAAACGAAATGGGTTCCATAGACTTCGCACATCAGTGTGTTCGGAGCTTTGACAACGAGGAACGCAGCGGGTTTCTGTCATCAGTGAACGTATGAAGCATTTGATTGGTGTGCTTCCCGTATTACCTGACTATCATTTCTTATCCGCTCTTACACCGGCGCCTGTCCGTATAACGGAAACAGCAGGTACGGAATGTCACTATCCAGGCCTATTTATATATATTGCAATGTACAGTACGCAGAGGTCTTGAGTGACGGTTCTTTACAGACATTCACATGTTTTGATACTTCGACTGAGGGATCAGAGGATAGGCACGCATGGTTATTGACTACAGATACTCTTCAGTTGATATACATCTCACCGTCCAACCTGGTTATATCTTGATGATAAACATTCTTGTATTAAATGTATTCATTTTACTCTTGGAAAGAAAATAAAATAAATGTGAAAGAACATGAGAAAAGAAATATATTTTTCACTATCGTCATCTGGTCATAGGTAGTGCAGTAGCATTGCTGGTTATAGCCTACTTACGAATCTTGCGCACACACAGCATATACTTATTATAAATAAAATTATGTGTGTATGTAGTACGATTACAGAAAAAAACATACTACTGAGTAGTACGACCGGTATATAAATGATAAACAAACTAATAAATATACCCACACAACGCGCACGTACGAGACTAAATGTGAAACTGAAAGTGAAATTGAAAAAACGAAGCACTCATATAATCAATAGAAAGTTGGCACAGACATTAATCACAGTAAAATTATAATTTAGATTGCTTCATGTTCTCTGACAGGCTCTCAGGTTAAGGGTGCATACCTCTACTTGTATCTAGTTTATGAGACTAACTATGCATGCTATTTATTCAGCCTAGAGTACAAAACAAGTACATCAGCGTACTGTCTGAAGTAGTCAATACTCCAACTCACCATGGGGTGAAGTGGCTTACGCTAACCAGCACAAACAGACTACATGGCTCGACGCCTAATGATCAGTTCTAGAAGCGTGTTGGGACCAGAGCACACCAATTACAGATATTAAGGCGAGGTAATACTACAAGGAAATTGGATTTAGTAACAGTTTCAGTCGATGTTAGGTCGCAGAAACATCTATAATAGATTTTATTATGTACAAGTCGTGATTAGCGTTGTCTGGAGACTGTCTCGCTGGCCACTTGTCCGCAAACTGACTACTAGTATGTATGTTAAGAAAGCAATGCAGTGGCATCCACACAGTAAATACCTAGGCATTTTAAAAACTATCTTTTAACTTTTTTTATTTTACCACGGGATAGCTTAACAACTGGTGACGTACGAAATGTCGTTCAATATATCCCATACATCAATATATCGATATATATATATCTGCATGTATTGACATAGGAACTATATAAAACAATGTATGTCCTATAACTATATTATATCAAGTCGATATTTTTTCTCATTTTTCTCTAACTCCTTCCTCATTCAACTTTCTTTCTCTCCTACAAACATTAACTATTTTTCTTTCTCTGTTTTACAACCCATAACACGGTTTCATTTTGTCTAACACACTAAACCTCCGATTTTCTTACCTGCCACATTTTGTAGATAGCCATTGAGTAAAGACAGTCGCCGATGCCTACGTTTGTTAACACAGAGAATCAGAAGCGTCACAAGCGCGCTCACGCACATAATCAAACATCCACCCCCATACAGAAGGCACGAGGCCTGCCACGCCCCCGAGGGGATGCTACCCAGGGATGGGCTCCCCCCGTAGCTGACACACCTCTGGGTGGGTGTCTGGGTGGGCGAGGTGAGATCTGTGACACAGTATCTGAACATCCCGAAGGAGTGAAGTTGATCCGGGTGGGTGATCCACACCGGGTAGAAGAAGGTAACACTGCACGTGGTGGCCACGAATATGGACAGGAGTGACCAGAGGGTGGACACAGTGGACACTGCCATGTCCGGAGTGGGCTCGGGTTCATCTGTCCGTTCTTCTGTTAATTTAACAATGCACGTGCTTGATGCCCTCGGACGTCGCCTCCAGGAACAAGTAGCTGTCCACTTGTGGATTTGGCTTTTGATGACGTCATTGAGACCCGTCCTCCAAGAAGTTAATTTCTTTCCAAAATAAATGGAAGCAGAAAACTTTGCAACAACCATCGTGGTATTGATGGCCTCTTGTCCAAAACTTAGGTGATAAATCTTGCAATCTTCAAACTGTTGAACACTGACATCCTGACAGTAGATCCATTGGAAGCTTTTTCATCGATGACACATTCCATTCATTGCTCATTTCAAGATGACACTATGACCCCGAAATTTCGGACATCCCATCCACTCCTTCTCATTGATTTAATGGTATAATTATATCGTCTACTGTTGCTGCCTATCCAACAGGCTTCCCCCGGGAAATCCACTCATTGACTCGTGTCTTCTGCTACAGAAGCGATCGCTTAATGATTACTGGGAGTCCCGTCACTCCATTCCACGCAGCCCATAGGCCCTGCCTCGTCCCTGTGTGCTGATTGATGCTTGCTCTGTGCTGGAATTCCCCGACTCGACCATTCCACAGGCTAACACCAGTTGGTGATAATCATGTGACCCAGCGCGTGCTCTCACGGTCACGTGATCTAGACCCGCCCACCAATCAGTACCGTGGTCAGCTAAACTATAGTAGACAAGTGTACAAATCTATACCACGATTCGCGTAAATATTTCTCTCACCGCGTCGACGTCCAAATCACAGAAACATGCCGATAATTCCTCCTGATTCGTAGCTATGGCGTTAAACTGTTCTCTCATTCACAATCACAGAAGTATGTAGAGATCTCATCTCGCAGACATGACGAGAGTTAGAGCAAATCAAGTCTGCATTACTGGGATAAGTCTATCACTCGACTGTTGCTGGAGAGATTGAACCGCACGAACACATGCAGCACTGCAGCCAGAGACACGGCTATCCCACCAGCGTTATCAACACGTGCAACTCCGTGTAATGGCCATCAAACATTTCTTGCGTAACCTTTTGTAAAGTAAATCTGCCACTCAAGTCGATGGCGTTAACAGAGATTTGTCTGACTTGATTAGATGCCGTACACTAATTGTGCCGGCGATTGGCAGTGTCATAAACACGTTAACATTAGCCGAGTCTCTGTTTTCATTTAGGTAATACCTTCTCTCACCCTCCTTGTAAACTGAGCTGAAGACCGGTGCTACGGCCAACACATGGGTGACAGGCCACTTACCTTGTCACGTGGTAGTACGGTTACGTCAAACAGGCTTTTAGCGCGCCATTATATCGTAATTACTTTGTCTTATGGACGATTGTAAACAGAGCTAGCATAGAGACGAGATACTTCTTTGCCATTTTATCATCTAGCAAACAATAGGGCATTGTATAATAGGATACAGCTTGTGATCCGGGGTTAATAGTGATGTTTGGTTTTAATCAGAGTATGATATAATGATAATTCTATAATACACAACAAAAGGACGTTGATTAACATCCACAATCAGCTTACCTGTAAGAGGGATAACAGTTAGTCTAGAAGGGGCAACACGTTTACTAATAGATAATTCTCATATACCAATATACTGTACATACAATTTCCAAATGAGTAGTCACGCTACACTGAACAAAATAACACAAGAGCAAACTGATAAACTGTCTGACAAACTAGAGATGCAACAAGTACCACGCCATTTCATTGCCCACGGAGAAGGCTATTCCTACTGAACTATACTTCATAACAAATGCCAACATAAATATTATTAATCATAAATGTGTAATGTGTTTCTGTCCAGTCAATGGTCACCACTTGCAGATAATCCTGTCAGTAGCCAATAGTAACCACGCACTTCTAGAACATTTAAGTTGGCCGTGAGCTCTACCGATGGACACTCATAGAAGCGCTATCACTGCTTGGCACCTTACAAGAACTAAAAATACCATTCCGCAAATCTGTCATAAACGTGAAATGTTGAAAATTGATTTTGGGCAATGGAATCAACTAGTTCTGAGCTGGTATTCTTGTGCTAAACTGTATTATGTATAGTACCGCCTCAGCGCAAACTTTAAAACTTACAATAACCGTAACTACTTGACTGAATAGCCACGGAATATTGTATTGAGAGGACGTTGTATGGTGGTTGATGGACGGCATGGTTACCTGGCTCACATCACACACAGCTGGCAACATTCACAACACCAGCCCCAATAGAAATCTCTCAGTGAAAGGAATCATGCGTCCTTCCCACACAGTCACGACATAGGACTGAATGATGACTTGATGCACTCCATGTCCGCACGGGGGTCCTAGCTGTCCACGCTGTCTCCAGTCGAGTCGACACATGCCAGGTGTCTGTGAGAGGTGATCGAACACAACTATGATTTGTTGCCGATGTCGTAATTGTCCTCTGATCTAACACATGTGTACTTGAATGTCGTGTCACATACTTGTACGGAATATATTTGACTGTACTTCATATACTTTATAATATTGTATTGGCTAAAAGATAAGATTATATGAGATAATGCGCTTGTGCAAATATTTTCGGATATTACAGATGTACAAAATGCCATACATTATCGTATCAATGACAATGACAGACAGACACTTTTATTAACGTCGCACCCTGTATATACATACACTAAAATTACATAGTCAAATACAAAATATAATATATACAAGCCATTTTAAAAGAATTACGAGAGACGATACAATACAAATAAAAACAATGGTAAAAATATAGTATATACTCTATTAAACCAGGAACAT